>JACMIF010004534.1:0-12152 GCA_014805445.1 Diplogasteroides magnus | reverse complement strand
GAACCAGCGACCTTTTGGCAAATAATTTTGGGGTAGTCGACCCACTTTGACTTGAATTTTCAAGTCGTTGGTGACCGAATTTTTTGATGAAATTTTCAGCCCAGATACAGAATTTAATGGAGAATCTAATAAAACAATAAGAAAGCGCCACATAGGCCACATTTTTCTCAGGAAGGCCATTTTTCGGAAACAGATGCCTATAACTTTGCCAGTTTAGAGTTTCATGGGACGGTCCCAACTGTAAAAAGTCTTATCTTGTCGAGTCGATCAAGAATCACTATACTTTTATAGGGTTTGGACTCCTATGAAAAAAGTTAGATTTTTCAAATCCGCACTTTGCCGATTTTTCCTACCTCTCAAACTCATTTTCAGACATTGAGATGTTGATTTTTGAACTCAGCGTCCTCGACTTTGTCTGATAGGAAAGTTTGAAGGGGGGTCAATTTTTGACTATGTGCCAACCCTCCGGTCTGATAACTCACTCCAGTCAGATAGTGTCTGATAACATGCCCCCACCAATAATCATCGTGTCACTGTCATTGCGCGATCAGTGGCGAATTCACATTCTCTATTACCTCTCTGATAAGGATTTAGAGATAAAGCCAAGCAAATAAATGAAAGAATCATCCATTCAAAGCGCATTTCTCTTGTGAGCGAGTGGCTATCTCTGTACATTCCTATTTTTCTTGAATATTCACTTTTAGATGAACCTAAATTACATCATTATGAGTCCCTAAACGACTAAATTGAAGAAATTTATTTCAATACTGAGAAATGTGGACAATACGTCCACTGCATCATCATCAAGAGCGTACGACAGCGTACGGTATGATTACCATTGCGATAACAGCCCTTATTTTTTCAAAATTAGATTGCTACGGCCTGCTACTCTCCACGAGGCGGACAGGATTTCCGTTTGGCGAGATGCCCTCCACGACAACTGTTGTTGCAAGAAGAATGAAACGACAGCGGCATACCGCGCAACATGGTAAGCCTCAGCACTAGGGAACTGAATCCAAGTAGAAGTGCAAATTTCTGTCGTCTAATTCCCTCGGACCGGTTGTATCTCTCACTTTATGGACATCCGCACCGAGGGAATTAGAAGACAGAAATGTGCACTTCGGCTCGGATTCCGTTCCCTACTCAGCACTGATTGATTTGTTTCCAAGATGCCAGTTTTTCCTCCTAACTAGTGGTTTATTTTGGTCTCACTTTCAATGTCTCATTTCAGCTGGTGGCATTTCTTCGGACACCGATGTCTGACCGGAAAAAGACAAACTGTTGTGATGTCCGCCCGGGGGACCACAGGAGGGAGCCCGACTACTGATTCGTCCCCATTGCCTCGTACTTTGTAATTTTATATCTTTCTAAATAAACTATTTGATTGAATTGAATATGCGGGTTATCTGTGTATTCTGTTTTGTGCTGTGCACGATATGAAATTTGAAGGGAGACAATTGTACATTTTGTCTTCTCCAACAGGCAACTCCTTTTCATTAGACTTTCACTCAATGAACTGAAATGGGCAATGATCGTAGTGCACGGAGATAACAGAATGTGAAGAGGACCACTCGCGATGGCTCATCCTTTGGTTGTCCTCACCCATTGACGCTTATCGTCCCTTCTTATTCTTGATCTCACTCTCTGTCTCATGGGCGAATCAACAACACAATCAGGGACAGAACTTGGAGTTTCGGGAGTTCTGTAGTAGAAGCAAGCCGATTGAAACGAACAGGTTTATGCGTAGACTCACAACGAAGTGCACGGTTCGTTGCCGGAACAGCGAGAGAGAGCAAGAAGGGACGCGGCTTTTGTATGCCCCGCCCGGCGTATCCTCGATCCGCAAATCGGACGCTGCACTTGGGACATGGACGGGGACAGCTATTGCGTATACGTTTCTAACTTGCAAATGCAACGAAAGTGTACTTGGTTCCATCCGATGGGATCTGGAATCATCGATCGATTGCGACTTGTGGACAGGCAGAATGGACTGCTACTCAGTTCTGCATTGAGCTATGAATTCGATGAGCTTGAGAAAAATTGGAGTGTGAGCACAAATCACGAGGAAAATTCGGTATGAGTTGTATTCTATGTGAAGCGATCTTCTTTCCTTCCATACGTAAACGGTACTGATTCCAGATGAGAATTTATAATTACGCATTTGATCTGCCAACATATTGCTGCTAAGCTGATTGACAGGCAATATAATAAGAGAATTGTATAACGTCGTGTCATTATGTCATTGAGCGATCAGTGACTCTTCTCTCTCGAATTCTCATTCTCTATGTTCTCTCTGATAAGGACCTAGAGATAAAGCCAAGCAAATAAATTACAGAATCATCCATTCAAAGCGCATTTCTCTTGTGAGCGAGTGGCTGTCGCTACAAATTCCTATTTTTCCTGAATATTCACTTGCAGATGGGCCTAAATTCCATCAATATGAGTCCCTAAACGACTCAATCGAAGAAACTTCAATTCGGTGAAATGTGGACTGTACGTCCACTGCACCATCAAGTACGTACGACAGGTATGTCTATCCATTGTTTACTCTCATTGTACGTTCAAATTTCTCAGATTCCTATTTTACGTTCTGCCACTCAGAATGAGCAGGACATACATTTGGCGAACCCATCTGTAAGGGTAGATGCGAGGTGAATAATACCAAAGTGGCCTGCGAAACCCAATGGTAAGCGTCAGCACTTATCGATTTGTTTCCAAGATACCAGTTTCCCACCAACTAATGATATATTTGGGTCTCACGTTGAATGTCTCATTTCAGCGGAAAGCCGGTGTTCGGGACACGCCCTCACAGGCACGAAGTGTTTCTGCTGCCCAGATGGCCACACAAGGAAGCCCGACTGTTTACTCGTCCTCAACCAATTGTTATAATATATATTTTTCAATAAACAATTGAATTTGAAAATACGACATGTCTGTGTTGTTTTGTTTTGTGCTCTACATTTGAACTGAAAGGGAACAAATGTGCTCTAGCGTTCCCTTATTCCGTACGCAAATCCGAATCTCCTCCATCAGGAAACCACTTTCCCTCATAGTTCGTTAGCTCAGGAATGGAAAATGATCATTGTATTGAAAGCAAGAAGTGCATAGTTCTACCAATGAAATCCCATCCTTTGGTTGTCTTCGCCGATGGACGCTTATCGCTCAAACTCTTCGCCGAGCTGTCGTCTATCAGATGCGAGGAACAACAGCTCGGCAATAAGTTAGCGAGTAGGTACGGGATGCAATTCGAGGTCTCAAGAAATAACGGTTGATTCAATATTGATATCTAAAGATTCAATCAGAACAATTCCTGTTGCACTCTTAGCAGCTGTGCTTGCACGAGACCTGTTCTTTCAAATCCCACAACTTCTCTTTTATTCAAATTCTTCTGCCTCGCGCATGTCGACTCACCACCAAGACAACGCGAAATCTACATTCCTTTCTCACTTTCTATATGTCACTGTGTCATTGCGCCCCCTGCATTTCACTTCACGGAAAATCTAGCTCACGGAGGATGCTAAAAGTACGGATTTTTTGCAAGAGATAAGGAATCTATCATCGCAACGCCGTTCTTGCTGAAGACTGCTGCAGGAATCACTACGAACTCGCAGAGACTAATGCGGTCGGTATAGTTTTCACAACTATGACTGTCGCATAAGCTGCTGTGGAAATTCGTTGTTATCAGTCTGAGGAACTGTCATCGTTACTGAAGCATGCGAAAAATGCATGCCACAAACTCCTAAGGTAATGGACAAAAGATACCATGCCAAAGTCGTATTTCTGAAGACGGTATCTTCACCACTTCCCTTCCTCCCATCTTTTCCCGATAGACACAACATTTTGTTAGTATATAAGAACGAGCGTCTCATGACGCATGGCTCGTCATTAGTCTTCCTTCCTCTTCACCCTCTCTCATCTATGATTTTTTGTAAAGTAGTAAAGGAATCCACCGTTGGTCGTGAGTAGTCAACTGGTCAACTAATAACCGAGGGCCAAGCACTTACGGTCCAAAAAATATTCATTTCTGCTTGTCCATAGTCTCTTCTCTCTCGAGTCCTCATTACCCATTGCCAGTCCCATAAGGAATTAGCGATAAAGTCATGTAAAAAAAATGACAGAATTATCCCTTGAAAGGGCATTTCTCTTGATAGCGAGTGACTGTTGCTTCAAATTACCCGTTGCCATAAATATTCAATTGCAGGTGGACCTAAATTCCATCATTACAAGTCCGTAAACGACTTAATCGAAGAAACTTCAATTCTGAGAAATGTGAACTATACTACGTCCAATGCATCATAACCAACGTCCTATAGCGTACGGAGTAGTCTCATCACGGAATTTGCTAATTGCTACTTTTTTCACTCACAGCGAGCCGGATAGCATCCTGCATGGAGAGCAGCCTCCCCGCTATGAAAGCACTGAGAACGAAACCGCGGCGGCATCAAAGCACAAGGGTAAGCTTCAGCACTTTTTGATTTTTTTCGAAAATGTCAGTTTTTCACCCAAAATCTAATGGTATATTTTGGACTCACTTTCAAAGTCTCATTTCAGTAGCGAGTCGGGGGTTCGAGGCTTGCTGCCCCAGAGGTACAAAATGCAGTGGAAAGACACTGTGTTGTCCAGACAGAGTACCTTGCAAGGGAGACCGATTGCTGATTTGTCCCCATAATATCTTCCAACTGTTGTATTTGTTTTACTAAATAAACAATTGAACTGAAAATGTGAATTGTCTATGTTGTCTGTTTTATCTTCTACGTTATACGAAATCTGATGGGGGTGGAGGGAATGTACACTACCGTTCCTTCATTCTGTACTCATGATAAGATTCCCCTGAAGTTAGGAGGAAGCGCCTTTTCCCCATGCTTCTCTCAATTATGTATCGAGATCGGAGAAAGTGAAGAGAACCCCATGATGACTCATCTTTCTGTTTTACGAAAATCAACGATGTGAAATTTTTCTAGCCTGAAACAGATGTAATATTATTATTTCGGAGTGACAATCTCATCCTAAATGGTCGTTCAGATTGAACTGAGCATTAGAGACCTCCTAACGGGTATTTCTAACCTGCCTATTCTCGTCCGAGCAGTTGTCTATGAGGTTGAAAGATGACCGCTCGGACTACAACAGGGAGGTTAGAAATACCCGTTTCGAGGTCTCTACTGAGCATCCTAAGTGATCTTTTGCTTCTTTTGCTGCAATCAAGTTCAATTTGCGTTATGGAAAATGAAGAAATTGGAATGTTAATGGTCACTATCAATGCTACTGTATACAATATTTCAAGGGGAGAATACTATACTGTCTAAATCTTTGGAGCAAACTTCTTCATAATAATGGCGATCGTCTCTTCATGTACGAAGAGCTTCCTGAGCATAGCGTATTCTCTTTCATGGACTGATTTCATTTCTCTCTTCCATGCTTCGCCCCTGCACACTTCCTTAGATGCCAACGTGCTCTGTAAGTGAATCTCTATGATGTTATTGAAGGCTTCTTACGTGTCTGGGGAGTTTGCAGAGCTTGTCTACGAGCTCTTCAGTCTTCTGCTTGAACTGAGACTCTGGAATCACTTGACCGACGAATCCACACTCGAGAGCCTTCTGTGCACTCATTGGCTGACCGAAGAGGAGCATCTCATTGGCCTGGATTGTATATTCATCCTAGGCACTGTCAGGAATCTTACCCGAGAGGTCCCCATGATACTGTAGAAGTTCTTGGAAGAAGTACCCTCTGGACATATTCCGATGCTGTGAAAGGGAGTAAGGAAGTAGGCCTGAATAGACTGCACTATTCATTGAATCATTATATTCGCGAAACTTTTCAAAACATATCGTGTAATAACAGTGAATGCGAAAGAGATTTTGTCATGAAGATCACGAACCGAGTCCGAGCACACCACATAGTCGAATAAGCCAAGGGTCGTACACGCGATTCCAATGCAAGGACCGTTGACAAGCGCCACGAGCACCTCAAAAGAACCCACAATTGATGAAAACGAAGGACTTTCCGACCTTTGAATGCTCAATAATCCTCCTCATCCACTTGGAGTACCCAGACTCAAAGTCCTTGTTCGTATGATCCCTGAGAACAAAATAATAACTGGTCCCTTGAATGTAATTATCTTAATTCACTCACATAGCGAAAATTTCAGCTGGAGAGAAATCATTTCCACTCGAGTAGTACTCTCCTTCGCCTGCAAACAAAAAGGGAATTGACTGTCGTGTTTTATTCGGTGCAAACCCGTGATAACTGTTATGAATGTCTTATCGTCTTCCTCTGCCGCATCCATAGCAGCATTCATCTCTTCGTACATCTGAAAGCAATCATTTTATTTTATTTAAAAAATAGGATTTTAAAAATCGTACCTTATTGCTGATTGCATTCTTCCTCTTCTGTGCATCAATCGTGATCCAGTAAGCATTGCCCCTGATTGCCGTATTGACCGACATCGTGGAATATTTCTCACTAAAGCGAACCAAACGGACGTGAACAACAACCACCGAGAACGGAAGAGTACACCGGCATGTGGGAGAGTTATATTCTACTCTCACTTCTTGTGGCGACAACCTCCAATCAAACTATAAAACGTGCGACCTTCTTGCTATTGGCGCCCAATTAGAACATATGAGACCACATAGCATCGGTTTATTTTCTGTACCATCCACTATGAATCAATCATACAGTATCATTTTTCCATACTTTAATCATGTCGTATACTGTACAATGATGCCCTACAATTAGATTCAGAGCAAAGATACGGCATCGCCTAAATTTTTGGAGCAAATTTCTTCATAATAAGGGCGATGGAATCTTCGTGAACGGTCAACTTCTTCAGCATTGCGGACTCTCTATCGTGGACTGATTTCATTTCCCTCTTCCATGCTTCTCCTCTACACACTTCCTTCGATGCTATCGTGCTCTGTAAGTTCGGTTTTATTGTGCTTTTGAGCCTTTCTCACATGTCTGGGGAGCTTGCAGAGCTTGTCTACGAGCTCTTCAGTTTTCTGCTGGAATTGACCCTTTGGAATAACCTGGCCGACGAATCCGCACTCGAGAGCCTTCTGTGCACTCATCGGCCATCCGAAGAGAAGCATCTCGGTGGCCTGAATACGGTGGTTTATCGGTGCGATGAAAGAGGTAAAATTACTCGGGAGATTCCCATGATGCTGTAGAAGTTCTTGGAAGAGACACCCTCAGGACATATTCCGATGCTTGGGAAGGGAGTCAAGAAGTAGGCCTGAATACAACATTTTATGAATCATTCATATTCGCAAAACGGTGCACACAGAAAAATAACTACCGCTCCGGTAGTTTCCGGTGTAAGATCGGTAGTTACAACCGCGGCTGGCGGTAGTTTCGTTATCAAACTACCACCTCCTGTACACATTATAGCTGCCGCTCATAACGCATAACTCAAAATAACGGAACGGTAGCTTTTTTGCGTGTGAAAAATATATCTTGTATTTTCTATGGCACCACGAGAAGATTTGGATTTCTTATAAAGGTTACGAACCGAGTCCGAGCAAACTACATAGTCGAACAAGCCAAGGGTCGTACACGCGATTCCAATACAAGGACCGTTAACAAGAGCCACGAGCACCTCAAAATAACCAACTATCGAAGAAAATTAAGAATGTTTTAACCTTAGAATGCTCGATAAGCCTCCTCGTCCACCTAGATAATCCAGACTCATAATCCTTGTTCGAATGATCACTGTGAGGACGAAATAAGAATTGCTCACTATTATGTAATCGCTCACATTTCGGCCAATTCGGCGGGATTGAAATAGTTTCCACTCGAGTAGTACTCTCCTTCACCTTGAAACAAACCATTCATTCACTTGTTTTTATTCGATGCGAACCCGTGATAACAGTGATAAAAGTCGTCTCGTCTTCATCTGCCTGGTCTAGAGCAGCATTAATCTCGTCGTACATCGGAAAATACGCAATTTTCACTTATCAAAATACGATATTTACCTTATTGTTGATTGCATTCTTCCTCTTCTGTGAATCGATAGTGATCCAATACGCATTGCCTCTGATTTCTGTCTTGACCGACATCCTGGGCTACTCTTCAATAAAAACAGGTCAACTGGACGAGAACAGACCAGAGAATGGAAGAGTACACCTTCTTGTGAGAGAGTTATATTCTACTCTCTTCTTATCCTGGGAACCTTCAATCAAACTATAACGCGCGACCTTCTTGCTATTGGCGCTCAATTGGAACATATGAGACCACAGAGTATCCGTTTATTGCACCATCCACTAAATTTCACAAGGAACAAGCAAAATCGTCCGAAGCGAACAATGTACAAAAAGCGTGGTTATGACCACATAAGTTAATACTTTCTGAATTATGCATGGAAGCAAAAAAGTGAAAATCCATCATATTAATTACAATTACAACAGAGTGCGAGAATGCAGTAAGTCGATTTGTATTATGTCAGCGTATCCACCGTATTGAAATTTCTATTATATCACTGATGCATGACCAGCATACAGTACACTCAATGAATCACTATATACAAATACCAGGAAGTTTATTATGCAATGTGATCGTCCTCTATCCTCGTTGCGCTTTCGATGTGTGCGTGGAGGAAACAGAGGGCGGCTATGAAGGCTGAGATAACGAGAATGAGAAGTTGGTATGGGAGAAGAAGGAGGGAGCCGTAGTAGAAGGAGATGCAAGCGGCGAGAGACTGAAACAAAGAATGTATGGTTCGCATTGCATATTGCTATCTTTTATGAAATGACTATGGTCAACATATGATCGAAGTGAATTTACGTGCTCTACAGAAGGATATTGTACCTGGAAGAACTTGAAGAGGGCGAATGCAGAGACTGAGTCTTCATGCCACTCCATTCCAATGATCGAATAGATCTGAGTGTTCCATGCAGCATCAGCCAGACCGAGGAGTAATCCAGTGAAGATGGCCAATTTGTAGCTATAAAGGAGCATTACTACAGTATACTCTACATCAACTACATACCTTGGATTGATGTAGCCAATGTCGGCTGTGTCTTCAAGAGGAGCGTTGGCTGGCAGATTGAGGAAAGTGATGAAGAAGGCCAAACAATGAAGGGAGAAGGCGAGAATCACGATCTGTAGGGGAGAATTCACGCTGGAAGAAGGACAACCGATACCTCAGCTCGATTGAGCTTGACGAACATCTTTCTAGCGAATATACCGAAGCATAATCCTCCTGCAACGATATAATAAACGATTTTGGAAGCAAAGATCAGTCGATAAATACATGGGTTCAAATATCTTTGCTCTGATAATTGTTCGAATAGATTTGTATATTCGCTCACCGACAATCTGTCCGATTCCCATGAAGAGGGCGTTCCATGCAATGATAAGGGAGGAGCCTTCATTCAACTTTTTCGACGCAGCCAGACACGCAGAGTACACGCCAGTGTAGAATGTCAGCTCAAGTCCTGAAACACAGCTACCGTAATCTTTCCCAAACATCAGCAGTTTTTCTGCATCATTGTATCGAGAATAGAATTATCTGACTATTGAAAAGGGATAAAGTAGCTGGTGGAGGAGAAATTGTCCGTGCTTGTACCTGTGTAAAAGAAGCACACGGCCATCTTCATCATCTGGGGCTGCTTCATCATTGCGAAAGTGTGCTCTGCAAGGTTGAAAATCGTGATTCCAAGCCTCCTTAGAATACAACTTACTGAATTCTCCGAAGAACGATCGAACTTCGGGTAATTCCTCGTATATTTCAGTGGGTGCCGATTGCTCTGTTGGGACATCGTCTACCAATACTCGTCCGTCGTTGCTTTCGGTGGGAATTGACGTCTCCTGCGATCATTTACTACTGGGAACTTGAAGGGGTCAAACCTCTTCTGGATTCGGTAGTCCAGCCAGAATGGCCACTCCGATGAACGAGACAATAGTGAATACGAGGTAGATGATACGGTAAGTGGACACGAGATCTCTAAACGAGAGAATGGGTTGGAGAGACTGATTGAGAGATGAACTGACCTGCTGCAATGAAGGAATAAGTAGAGAAAGACGGAACCACAAACGAGAGATCCCTGCATCATCGCCCACATCACTCCAGAGTTACGGGCCATCGTTTCGTTCTTAAAGATGTACTCGATCTCCCTACGAGGTTTATCATAACTGTCACAGTTAGTAAATAAGAACGACAGTGTCTTTATTGCAATAAGAGACACTTTTACGCACCTTTGATGCTTGGACGAGATACGCTCCGTTCGCAGTCCATAATACTGCAAGAAATTAGACATTAATTTGGCCGTTTTCTATAAAAAGCTCACCAGCAGCTCCGAATCCAAGTAAAGCGGAGGTGATGTAGAGTAGTGGAGCATTGAGGAAGAGGAAGGATGCAGTGAAGACTGGATAGAAGGAAGCACCGATTACAAGAGACCTGAATCTTGGCATGTCAAGGAGAAAACGAGGAAATGAATCACCATTTGACCCCGAATGCTTTGAGTACTGGAGGAACAATGAAGTTGCTAAACGTGAATGTGAAGTAGATTATGGCCAAACTGAAGTTGTAGATCAGGTCATATATATAGGGGAGGATAGACAAACCTGTAGTAGCCAGAATTCTTATCGATTCCCATAGGATGTTCTTCCTTCTCGACATCGCGAAGAACGGAAATCTCAAGACAAAATTACTTTTAGATTATAAGTAACAATAAAATGACTCACTTCAACGAAACCCTGCGAGTTGAAGGCGGAGAAGATGGCGAAGAAGCCCAATCCAAGTTGGACGACCATGGAAAGATCCGAACGCGCCATGGTTCCCCCAAACAGATTCTCCTCACTTCACTACCTCCAGTATTATTACCTGAAAAATTGATTCAAAATGATATCCGGTATCCGCCAACTGTTATCGTCGCGTTTCTGTTGCCATATACTATCTTACATTGGCAGAATAAATAAATAAATAAAACAAATAAATAATAGCCATTCACAGTAAAGACAACAAAGTAACCACGAGTTCCCTTGCGAAAGACAAGCGGCCTCTCGCTGGGCAGGTCGCCGCGCAATAGTGGTGCGGAGTGCGAGCGACTTTTGTACAGGTCACACTGTAACGATCGCGAACTGATGGTTTTCTCTCACTTGTGGTTGTATTTGCGTTGTAAATACATTGTATTTATTTGATTTAAATTTATTAATGTTGTAAAACGTAATAAATTTAGAGTCGCTGTTCTGTTGATTGATGTGAACTATGAATACTTATACATTTCACATGTCAAATGGGCTAATTGTATTGTGATTGCCCTAATAGTGATCAGGAATGGGTCTAGGCAGGGGAAGTTTGCAGGTATTGTGATTGTTTGTATTTACAAACCTTTCCAATCTCCTTCTTAAGTGCTGATAGGAAAGCTTGAATTGCGATCTTCAAGCCTTCCTCACACAATCCGACCGTTGTAGAATAAAGTACTTGTTTCATATGACTACGATTTATATCGAAACTGGATTGCGAAGGCAATAATGGCCACGGCAGAAGCCGTGGCCACATTTCAAATGCTGGATCTTCGATTTTCTTCAATTTCCCAAGTGAGTTGTTGTGACTTCGTCCAAATTCCTCCCATCAACTCAGTCAGTGCGTAATTGCCTTGAAGTAAGGAGATTCTATTTATGTGTTGGATTAGATATGATTACACATGTATATGCTGAAATGCAGCTGCTGGATACACGAATAATAAATAGAGAAAAGGGCCTAGTGTGGGTAATTATGGTGTGGAAGAGTGGGGAATATGGCTATTGTACAGTGCAGACAGTTCACCGAGATGGGAAAGGGAATGACTACTCACAACCTCTGCAACGCTTCAATGACTCAAGCTGATCTACAGCATTGGTGCGTGTATGGGGTGACTTGTGTGGCTAGAAGGGAGAAGAGGGAGGAAGGGGAGGGGGTAGATGAATCAAGTTACTTCTTAGAGGAAGTAGTCGGGTGTGCGTCGTGTTATGCGAGGTTCGCCCCCTCTTGGAGCTGGATCGAATTGCAGGAACGAGTGCTTCAACTCATCATCAAATTCCACCATTGCGGCCTGAAACGAATAACCAAATCACATTAATTCAATGCAATCCACATATAATACACTAGGGTTTCTAAATCGGGAGTAGAGTGCATTCGTCTGTTGTCTGATTCCCGAGGAGCGGTTGTCTCATTC
>JACMIF010004533.1:1568-12152 GCA_014805445.1 Diplogasteroides magnus | reverse complement strand
ATTTCTCGGAAAAGTCGAAGTTTCGACCGACTTGCCGAAGTTTCGGCCCCTTCACTCAAACCGATCGAAACTTCGGGTCGGAATCGCTCATTTTTCGAATGCAATTAGCATCCCCTATCGGATATGAATAGAGGGCGAAGTTTCAAAATTTGCTTCCGATATTGAAACCTCATTTTAGTTTCATTTCTTCTCTTTTCCTGTCCGAGACTGAAGTATCTCAGAATTAGTTCTCATCATACTTCCTCAATCTTTCTCTCATTCCTTGAAATGTTTCAATTTCGACACCCCGACCTGGAAATGAACCTCCGTCCTGTGGGCGCGAAATGAGTTTCCTGCAGAGTTCTTCGCGATGTCTGGGGCTGTAATTTGATCTTTGATCTCCCAGTACAGTTGTACTTTGGACCGTTCTTCCTCCACTCCTTGGCATAATTTCCGTGTCAAAAGCAGATGAGCAGCATATTTTGCCATTTTGCTAACACTTTCCATTGCTGAGCGGTCATATTTCATCATTTAGCGGGAGGAAATAGCCCCGAGGCTCATTAGAAATCGTCTCGTTTTCGCCTCTTTCACTATTCTCAGTTGACCTACGACTTATCTTCGTCTGACTATCTCTCAATTTCCTCCTCACTAAAGTATCATGATTTTCGCGCTACTAGGCACATTAAGGAAATTACTGGGGCGTATTCGTATACACAACTTTTGACGAATACTCGTGACTGGTGAAGAAGTGATTTTGAGGACAGTTTTTCGTTCTTATTTTTAAAGTTCGTCACTTCTCAATTCTTTTCTCCCTTGAAATTATATTTTCGAGAAAGGGGACCACTATGATGGGTGATGTAAATATTGATGACGCATCTAAAATATGAGTAACATCTTTCCCGAAAATTCGTCAACCGTTTGCAATAGTCGATTAGCATTTAGACCGGAGAAACTAGCAATTTTTGAAAGACGTCTGCAAATGCAAATAGGAAGTCGAAGATCATCTTTCATCTTACATTGAGTGTATTTTAATGACGAATGTAAAAGGATCTGGAGTCTTATCTCCATGCTTGTGGTTTATGCATGAAATACATCTTATCACGTGTTTAAATATCAGGGGATTACGCGCTAAATTGGATTTGCCTCCCTTAAAATATACTTGGCTATTTCCTTGTCTAAATTTTTTATTGCAGAAAAGAAATTGGGCGAAGTTGAATTTTGATCTCTCATTTTCAATTTCGTTCTCCACAACAAAGCTTCATTTTCCATTTTCCCAATGATTCAGAACGCCCACGTTTCAATCTATTGTTGAGAAACAATTTCGATTCTTTTTCCCATGATTCCATCTCACACTACATACAGTAGATTCCTGTGGCGATTACTTCCAGAAAATATTTCCAGCAAAATAATAATTGCAGAACGCACGCAAAAATAACATGGAAATATTTCTGTCGTATGGTTTCGAAAATAGTCGCTTCTTATTTCCTCAAAAGGTATTCAAGGCTTTTTACTGCGCCGATATTAATGGCGGGAGAGGAGAATTTCAGCATATTGCACATTCGAGAATATTATCTCGAGATCACCATTACGAAGTGGTGTTCCTCAGAATTGTTACATTCTGACTGAACTGTTTTTATCAAGTACGAGGATTACTTTCGACTCATTACATTACGACTTGTGTTCCGTTTTCCATGGATATCGTCATTTCTGTGTCTTCTCTGTTCTTTCTTCACATTCTGAACCAAATTCGGTTCCTGGGCGTGACAAACCAAATCAGAACTGTTTTGTGCTCGCGTTCTTTTGGTTTTCTATTGATGTCGAATCTTGGCACCGTGCCAATTCTTAACATTGCCCTGAAAAGGTCGATGCTATGAATAATCGCTTGAAATGAGTGGGATATGACTAAACACGTGCTTTATTGGCCTCATTGACGTTCGCATAATGGCGCTCTCGCAAGAACGTTTGCCCGCAATTGATGGCTTCCTTATTCTCCTTATTGGAAGGCATATCGGTAGAGAAGGACATTTATGGGACTTACTGACTGCCATGCCATTCCCCTGAAAATTTTGATTGTCCTTTGAAAGTCTTTGAAACGCACAGCTACGAGCAACTGAAACAAATTGAAATCACTGCCATATATCCCTTGGCTGTTGCTTATATGAATCTCTCCTTTTTGTCAGACTTCACGAGAACGCGCTCATTCTCTCGTGGTCCTCATTCTACGATTCCGCGATTTACTCATGCCGGTTTGCCAGTTTGCATGATGTTCGCGGTAGGAGAATGTAGGTAACATAATTAAGACAATTTTGATTGAAAATATTTCATTATTACTTGGTGCTAAGATTTGCAGTTTGTGTAGGATTTGGTTATGTTTCACTGATCCTACATCACGAAATTTATAGGTTTCGTGAAACATAACCAATCCGCATGCTAACTACCACGCCTATGTGCACCCTTCTTATCATCATCACACGGCTTTACAATGCAATCATTGCAAGCAAGTGATGCTGCATAAGCAGAAACCTTTGAAGTGCCAAATATTTTCACGTGATTCAATCCCCTAGTATTCCGTAGATCCTTACATATATCGTCTTATACTCTAGATTCAGCGAACTGTCCTCAGCAGATTCCCCTCCTCCGCGCGCGATAGGAACATTTTTTCGCAACTATCGCCGCTTTGTCATGAGAAGGGGCAGGGAACGCAATATACTGTATTTGTTTACTTCTCTCTGACCGGTGTTCTCTCCCATGTATTGCTCAATTCATAAGATCCTTTTTATTAAACTATTATAGAGTATTATAACAGATTGGATCAAAAGCAGATTCATCACTGCGGGTGGCTGGGGAGACCTTCATGTTATTTGTCACTCTATTGTGCGAGAACGAGATAGAAATCCATTGCAAAATGACGCGATTTTCGCCCAGACATTTTTGATTATAAACATTCGCATGTTTTGTGAGACTAGATGTGCTCTGCAAAAGCATCCTTTGTTCCTATTCTTCTCCTTTCCGTGTATGATGTGCTGTTCTTTGAATTGCGGATCAGTATTGTTTCAAAAAAGGCGTTTGTCAATCGTCTAATCTCTTTTTAAACGTAGCGAACAGAAATTGTGCCTCTGCCATTTGCGTCATAATAGTGAGATTGGCCGTGGCATTACTAGCGCAAACTAGGGTTATCAGTTTGCATTCGGTGTTGGTTATCATTACACGAAAGTTATAACTTTCGATGAGCAGGATCAGTGAAACATATCCGACTTCGCATAAAAATTGGGCTCAAGCTCGAGCTCAAGCTCAAGTGTTCATTTAGCCACTGATGTCTACGTTTCTTCATTCTTTTATCCGTTTTTTGGTGGATCAAATCCGTTCCATGCTCGGAACGTTGAAGAATGTGCACAAGCGCGGGAACTTTCAGTGGAGAAGTTGACGCTGGAGAAAGATGAGACCCGATTAGGGACAGGGAAATCCTTTCCCTCAATATTCAGTCATTCGTCTCTCAAGGGTGGTCTTCTCTCTATTCTTAGGGGATAATTCCTGAATGGAGGAAGACGTTCACAGGAACCGATACGACCCCCTGCCTTGCACGGAAATGCCAGAAATGCTCGTTGTTTTTCGTGCCCCGCCATTTATTCTGAACTCCGACCTTTTTGTTTTCGCATTTTTGTACAACTCTGGCAGACGGCAAAGGCATTTGGCTACTGCATTCTTAAGCAAACCTATCATAAATCACCCGTTTAAATCCCTTTTCGGCTAATTTTGTTTTGCATGGCCTACAATTGTCTTTGTACTTTGCTTCCGGGGCTCAAGGGGCTTTTGCCAAAACCCCATTATCAATCAAAACAAGCTCAGTGTGTGCACTTCAGAGGCCGTAAGCGCTTTTCCGGGAATGCCTGAGCACTGAGGAGGGCCTCCCTCTTGACCCTTCCCATGCTATTATAGTTCCTATTCTCTAAAAAGAACTCGCGCCTACACCGAATATTCCTTTAAAATCTTCATTTTCTGTTTGTGATAGGGTGCTGAAAATACACAAGACATTTTTTTTTACTCTGAGCAATTGGTGAAGATATGTTTCACATCGTAAATATTTTCTGCGATTTGATCACATTCCAGTATTGTGAAGATCAAAGGTTTGGAAATTTTAAAATGTTGAAGCAAAACACTGTGAAAACACCGTCGTCAGTTACTTCTTCATTCCGTCTGAATTAAGTTTCAAACGCTATGCATATTTACCAAACATTTGGTCTTCTGATGGTCCATACTGATCAAGAGGTTTGACAAAAACATTTGAAATTAGCCCAACAGTTGACGTACAAATTGATGATACACCGTACGAATTTGGCATTATTCTAACGGCTTCTGCTATTTGCCAGCCTTCGTTTATCAGATTTCCTTGCGTTCAAGCATTGCATCATTCCGTCCACATTGCGAGGGCACACAAAAATACTTGCCCTGGGGCTAAATTTAATCTCGTCCTGAAAGCTTTATCCTATTAAGCCGAAGGCCTTGGCATCACGCAATAGAAGTATTAGTCCGAAATCCGCAGGCAATGCGATTAGAAGATGCTGGGATGTATGTTGGATGTATGGTCTGGGGTGAGTGTAGGGATTGCGATTTGGAACGAATCATGCTTTCTCTTATTTCCATCATACATCGTAGACAGCTGTTAGATTACAGAGGAATAGGAAGCGAATTCGTTCCTAACGTATATCCATAAATGAAGGATGCAATGTTTCTGCATATTTTGCACTGCAACCTGTACTCTTCGTCCATCATTTCTCTTTTCTATACTTTCGTTTGATTATAGACAACCACTCAGCAGAGATGACTGAAGGTTCTTCTTACATTTCTGCATCTTCGGATAAATGAGAGAAATCATGGTGGATTAGGAGGGCGCAGAGATGTCAGAATTTCATTCCTAATGAGGTTATGCTGCGCGCTAAAATAAGCTAATGCTTCTGCATCTACCTTTGCTGAGTGCAGACCTGCCAAACCCGGCCGCGTTCTGTTTCACACATCATTCGTTTTGCATCACGCAAAATTGTGTCGATTATTGGCACCCATCTATCAGATCAACAATAAGACATTCAGCAATTCTCTTGCATTACTGTGACTATAGTGTCTTTCTCTTTTTATTTTTAGAATGAGTTTCGGGCAATATTTATCTTATTACGTCCGCGATTACTGCAATAATGTCATGGATTTTCTGTGTTAAAGAATCAATTACAGGCCGAATAAAGCAACAATGCCTAATAACATCCCACCCCCACATCACAAATTCTCAGCACCAGAGCCCGTTGACGGACGCAAACGGAGTTTCAAGGTAATAGGCAAATGCTTTATATTTTTATGATTTTTAAAAGTCGTAAAATCTCTTCACATTACGAAATTGCCGTCTGTGCTTGCTTTTACGCGGACAGTGAAACGTATTTTCGTGAATCATTGAAAGGTGATCCGCAGTTTTCCGAGCGAAGCGAAAGGAAGAATAATGAAAATATGCTTCACGAATGCAATGTATTTGTTGAATCGCTAACTGACAAAATCTGCTTCAGGTGACTTAGAAATAAATGAAATTTGCACCATAGTGATGGGAATAAAGTCAGGAACTTTGTGTTTTTCTAAAAGGTATCACACAAGCGTCATACATCGAATTTTCTATCTCTTCTTGCTTTTACATAGACAGTGAAACGTATTTATAATAGTTTCGGGAACCGTTGAATGGTTCTCCGTTTTTAGTGCAAAAATTATCGTGGAAATAGATGAGCTTCACGAATGTAATATCTTTTTGAAATCGCTAGCGGACATAGTCACTTGGAATTTTCTCGCAAAACAAGATGAATAATTGTATAACAATGAATGTTTGGGAAGAAGACGTCATGAACATTTGCGCCATAAAAATGAAATAGTCATTGGAACCGCGAATTGGCGGCGTACAAACAACCCATTTCGCTGTTTTGGTGCAAATGTCCACGGCATAGATCTCATTTGACTGTCGAATAAGGGTTGAAATGACCGCTGGTCATAACAAACATTTAAAAAAAGCTGTGAGGGAGACACGAACATTGCAGGAGAACATTGCCAAGTGCATTCGCTCGCCCAGTCTCGTGTCGAAGAGAGAAGCTGCCAAGTGAGTGCTCACAGGGGGATATTCTAAAAATGTTTTCGAAAAAGTTTTTATGAAAAAGATTTTAAAAATAATATAAATAATAAATTTAATGATATGTAATGTTGAGGCGCAAATGGTCCGCGATGAGGGAATCGTTTCGGATGAACAGACTCCGAATTGCATTGGCTGACACGAGAATATTCTCTCCTTCATGTAAGTTTCACACAGATTTTATATACTGGGGAATTGAACTGGATACAGTTCTGGCTTGGAGTATTATGAAAACTAAATAATGTAACTATCTGTGCAGCAGCAAATGGGCGCTTCTCAGTACGTTTTACATAGATTATGAATGCCTTTGAGAGGCACTAGAGGCAATGGCTATCCACTATCCAACATAACCCACCACTGTACTGTTCCCATTCCTCCCCGAGTCCCGTCCATTTCCCCTCACTTCATTTCCTCCATGCGCAAACCCCGGCGGGCACAACAAATTCCAAAAACTTGTCGAGGACCCCCTCAAATGTCGGGATTGAGTGGACTACGCATCGCGTTTTGAACTGAATTCGCATTTTCTCTGTCTCATGTGCCAGCTGTTGTCTATCGTTCGTCAGAGACAACTACTAGGCAATCCGTTCAGATAGAAAAAATGTATTATAAATTCGGTCCAAAATGCGATCCCTAGAGTGCACTCACACAATCTGAAGTATTATATTGCACGTATATTATGCGGACGTTCCCTCTAGTTTCTTGCGTCTCTAACAACCTTTCCATATAAGTTCTCCACTTTAACGGATTCAAAGACCAGCTCGAACTACACATAGTTATCTTCAAATTCTTACATATCTACAGGCAACATGAGAAGTGAGAGCCATATTGTTATTGTTGTTATCTCATCAATGCACGAAAAGCATCCCCATCGAAACGATCGCCATCTCAAAAGTTTTGCGTGAAACATAAGTGAATCTCTGATCGGTAGTACGGAATGAACCGTCCTATTTTGAACAAATGTACGTTACTTGAATTAAAAGGGAACTATTTCTCTCTTTTTCCGCACATTTTGCGATTATTCGATTATCTTTCACAGTTAGTATGCATTGACTTTGCGCGTTTGCAATTACATTGACTCTTTTCGATAAAGAATTCTCAAGTCCTCTCAATCAACAGTGATCCTCTTGATCGCTAATTCCATTGAGTTTGCGAAGTCTCGATTTTGTTTCACAAAGGATTTATTATCCTCTGATATTGAGAGCTTACAATGGATGTCGTATATCTAATGCGGTATATAAAAACAGATAGTGGAATTCATTCATATACTCCTTTTCGTTTCCCGTTCGTCCTCCTCCTAGATCAACACTGCAATGACTTTTTGGTTGAAATGTCTGATCCATTAGAAGAGTTTAGGGATCAATCGAACAGATTCATTTACCGTCGTACTCTTCTCGAAGTTAATTTTTAGTCAAGCTCACTCAATTATACTTCACTAAGAACGTATATTCAACTTATCTCCTTCCGCCAAAGTCCAAAGCGCCGCTCCTTCCTTCCCCCATTTCCCGGGATTCATCTGACTCATTCGAGAACAATTATGTCGTCTTATGAAGAGATGACTACTATGCATTAAATGAGAAGTATAAAATGGATGCGGATGATTATCTGATCATGTCTATTATTTTTCTCGAGGGTTATTGTTTTCGAGAAACATAACGGAATTCGTATGCAAACTGGCATACCTAGTGGAGAGACGTCTAAGTGCTTGCGTATCTTGTTTTATCGTTGTCTCTATTCAAAGTTCTCCGAATTTAGTCGAATGTCTCATCTTGTATTCATGGCCCCATAAGAGAACACGAGGAAGGTCAGCTGAGACTTCCATTCATTCCTCTCGCTCATAAAAAGGCCATGCCTCAATAGATATGGTCAGCGAATAATAAATGATGAATGGGATTGATTGATTATTATGCATAAGAAAGAAAAAAACACAATTGATGGTTGAAAAGTATCAAGCTTTTATATTCGTTGCTTTTATAAAAGTATCAAGCTTTTATATTCGTTGTGAAACATATTTGTAATCTCTTCAAAACGGTATTTTTGCAGCTGAGCGTCGTTATCGGACAAAAGACGGTGCATCATCCGTACTGCCGCAGCCATCGCCGACACCCTGCACGAGGTACAGCTGATCCGGGGGATTTCATTTATTCGATGTGGATGGGATATGGGGTCGACATGCAGACAATCTTCTAGGCTTTGTGGCTCAATTAGCCCTAGCGTGTACACATGGAAAGTGTCTTGTAAAGCAGTGGTTTCTTTCACCACTTTCTAGCCAGCAACATACGTTCAGTATGACAAAGAGTGAATTCGGTCTTTTTAGGTTGTCACCGAATGAATGGACGTTTGCCTTTGACCACGTGATCACCGATACGGATGGACGGGCGCAGTTCACAAAGTTCCTGCAGAGTGAATACTCAGAGGAGAACATCCTATTCTGGTCAGTTGATATCATATATAATCATAATATTTATGATGAATCTGTTCCCATCATTTTGTTCAGTCTCTACTAATTTTACGCATTACACATTACCGTGGCGACACATTTTCCTTCGTAGAACATATTTTATGGGGATGTAGAAGTAATGAATATGAGATGATGAAAACGATTAATAATTGCAGGTGGGCCGTCGAGGAACTTCGGCAATTGAACAGTGACCGCGGAGAATTCGAGCGAACTGTACAGGTACGGTAGCCGTGGTGGTCAGACCGTGGGTCAAACAGACAATTCAGGAAATGTTCGACACTTTCATCGCTGCTGACTCTCCGTTGGCAATCAACATTGACCATGACACGCGTACCGACATCATCGAACGTGTGCAGACGAAACCGCCCGAGAGCTTCCCTGAGAGTATCTACGACCGTGCACAGGTACGTTTCCTGGTCAGAGCATAAGAAGATCTATGAAGACCTCTGATATAAAATATAAAATTTCGTAATTATGATGAAATGTTGCAGACGCATGTCTACCGTTTAATGGAGAAGGACTGTTTCTCACGGTTCGTTCACACTCCCGCGTACAAGGAACTGGCCAAGAAGCTATCGCTGCCACAGACATTCCGATTCAATGGCGACTTAACTAACATAAACCGGGTCCCTATTGTGCAAATATGCACATAACATCGTCATGTAATATCATTTCTTTGTCTATTTATTGCTAATTCGTCTGTACATTCGTTCATTGTAGATAATGTTAGATGTTTGCACACATTTTAAAAGATAGAGAATATCTATCAAGGCAATCAAATAATGTGATGACGAATGTTACAAATTTGGGGCAAATGGGTATCGGTAATTCCGGTGTTTTTAATGTTTAATATGCTTTACTCTAATTTTTCTGTGCGATTTTCCTATCATTGATCTCAATAACAACTTGTACAAGAGAATCGATTAAACAATTTAAACATTTTTTTGGCATTTTTCTCTCAAAAAATTCTTCCGTGATCTCTCAATCATTTTACGCTTGTAAATCATTTCATAATCATAAATAACGAACAATAAAGTCATCTTCACATTTCCCATCATTTTGTTCAGTCTCTACTAATTTTACGCATTACACATTACCGTGGCGACGCATTTTCCTTCGTAGAACATATTTTATGGGGATGTAGAAGTAATGAATATGAGATGATGAAAACGATTAATAATTGCAGGTGGGCCGTCGAGGAACTTCGGCAATTGAACAGTGACCGCGGAGAATTCGAGCGAACTGTACAGGTACGGTAGCCGTGGTGGTCAGACCGTGGGTCAAACAGACAATTCAGGAAATGTTCGACACTTTCATCGCTGCTGACTCTCCGTTGGCAATCAACATTGACCATGACACGCGTACCGACATCATCGAACGTGTGCAGACGAAACCGCCCGAGAGCTTCCCTGAGAGTATCTACGACCGTGCACAGGTACGTTTCCTGGTCAGAGCATAAGAAGATTTATGAAGACCTCTGATATAAAATATAAAATTTCGTAATTATGATGAAATGTTGCAGACGCATGTCTACCGTTTAATGGAGAAGGACTGTTTCTCACGGTTCGTTCACACTCCCGCGTACAAGGAACTGGCCAAGAAGCTATCGCTGCCACAGACATTCCGATTCAATGGCGACTTAACTAACATAAACCGGGTCCCTATTGTGCAAATATGCACATAACATCGTCATGTAATATCATTTCTTTGTCTATTTATTGCTAATTCGTCTGTACATTCGTTCATTGTAGATAATGTTAGATGTTTGCACACATTTTAAAAGATAGAGAATATCTATCAAGGCAATCAAATAATGTGATGACGAATGTTACAAATTTGGGGCAAATGAGTATCGGTAATTCCGGTGTTTTTAATGTTTAATATGCTTTACTCTAATTTTTCTGTGCGATTTTCCTATCATTGATCTCAATAACAACTTGTACAAGAGAATCGATTAAACAATTTAAACATTTTTTTGGCATTTTTCTCTCAAAAA
>JACMIF010004530.1:0-12161 GCA_014805445.1 Diplogasteroides magnus | reverse complement strand
CGCGAACAAAGATCCCCTGGAGAAAACGCTTGGAACGCCAGGGTGTAACTCCTAATCGACTGGCCCTGCAGTCCACCGGCAGGAACACATCCCCCTTGGTTTATCTCCCTGACCCCGGAATAAAGACTTTATGACAGTGATCATATCTGATTATAAGCTCGATCGTTACATCATGAAGTTTGAAAGTGATCATTGCACTTCCGCTCTGGAGAAGAAGAGCCTCACGAGACTGTAATGAGTTCTGTGCCTGGTCTCTCTTTTGAGAACCCCATGAACTTGTGCTTGCGAGCAGTAACACGCTACACCATGACGTTATTGGAGAAATTGACGCAGCCGCTTTATTTGCGATTGAGGACACTCTCAAAGGAGCCGATGAGTTAGGACTTAGATGCGTATGGAATGAAGATTGTAATGAGAAGATGGTCGATATCATTTACACGAAGCGATTTACACTGTGGCTGCAGCATGACAAACGCTGCTCGCAGTCCACGTTTCAGCATCTTTACACTGACGAATTTTATGAAAGTGAGTTTCTATTGAGAATGCATGCTAGGGACATTTTGACTGCTTTATGGGTTACGTTTCACAGAGGGTATATCTTGAAATATATAGTTTCCCGGAAACATAACCCTTGAAGTATGACAAAATTCGAACCTTATTGACAAAATTCGAACCAAATTGTTGATGTAGTACAAATTGTGTTTTAGCTGTTCCAGTGTCAGCATTGAGGATCGAAAATTTCAACTTCGACGAAAATTTTTCGCTCACCCTTAACCAATTGCTCATTCTCGTTAGAAGGCCGGAAGTGCGATAAATTTTTTCGATCCTGCAAACATGATAACATCTAATGATGTGCGACGCATCATAACGGTATTTATTTTATTTTTAAAGTGCGGTATTTCGTAGGTTTTGAAATCTTTGTGTACCCCAAAGAGCTTGGGTTTTCAAAGCAGTAGAGATGTTTAGGTTGTTGCATTGCTTGGCCCAATCTCATGGGAATGATCGGGAAAGTGCAAAGAGTTTGGGATTGCCCCAAGTGCTTATGGTCATTATCACGAAGAAGTCAAGTCTCACTCATGCGCAATTTTCATCATTGCATTCATTCCTCTACATTCGCAAGGTATGAGTGAGACTTGACTCCTTGCTAATGAGCAGGGGGAAAATCGGTAAATTTTAGGGTTCAGTAGTAAAGTACATTTCTCACCCGTCAAACCATTCGGAGCTGTTGTCTATCGCAAGTAGAGACAACCGCTCTGCGAAAATTGGACGACTGAGAAATACACTTTACTACGATTTAGAATCCCATATAAATTTGTCGTCATTCTTCTCTACAGCGAGGTAGCTTCTCTCCTTGATAGACAATCGTACTGCGGAGATGAATGACAACAAATTTACCGAAAACCCCAAATAATGACCCCAAGCGCTTGGGATGAACAAATTGTCTGCACTTTCTCGCTCACCCCAAGCGCTTCGGTCAAGTAATGCACGTACCCAAACATATGAAGTGTCTGAAGCACCCAAGTCTCATTATCTCAGATGTACAACCAAGCGCTTGGGTTTCCTTCTTGTATTTTAAAGCCTTACATTTAGAAGTACCATTAAATGAATCTATTCATAAAAATTGTCCTTAGTCATGCTTTTTCAGGAGTTACTTAAACAGCCGTTTCATTCGTGGAAGGACATTTATCTGAAGAACACATGGAGCATTGATGCTCAATCCACAGAATTCATCGACATCGGAGAGTCGACGTTGGAGGAAAATCGATTTCACCACGATCACCATCTCACATACACGTTGGAATGGCGCAAGATTACAGTGAATTTCATCAACAGCTCTGCATATATTCGACTTCGAAAACTTGATTGAATGAAACTTAATATCGTGCAGCTATCAATTATCCACATTGTTTCTTGAAATTTGTTTGTAAATTATTGCACTACTCGTTTGAATTTTTCTGTATGTTAAACCAGCTTACATATCGGATCGCCAACAGCAAAGCAGACACAATTATAAAAGCGTGGTGAGCTCCAATTTTAGGAGACCTGATACTCGAGGAGCGGTTGTCTCATTCATGCAACAGACAACTGCTCCTCGTGAATCAGACAACAGTCGAATGCACTCCACTCCCGATCTAGAAACCCTGTAAGCATCATATCGGGCGAAAGACAAGAGCGCCATTTATAATTGCGGCAAATTGGTGAAATAAACACTTAAACCGTAGAACAACAAGAACAATGGTGTGCATTTATTATGGCGCAATAGTCCACGGCGCTGTCGTCATTCCCCCTTATCGAACAGTGAAGCTGCCAGCACGACTGATAGAACAAGAACAATGGTGTCCATTTAACCACTATGGCGCAAACATCCGGGGTTTTTTTGTCGTTCTTCCGACAGTGGCATCAAAACAGACTGATAGATTTGCACGTAAACTGTAAAGGTGTGATTGTAATGATCAAATCTATTTGAAATGAACATATTAGCAATGGGTTGTTATTGTAAACGTAATGTGAACTAGGGACCGCATTATAGAACGTTATTGACAGCCGTTCATTTCTAGCCGTCTAATTTATTCCTAGCGAGCATCTCAACGAAATAAGAGACGACCGCTCGGAATGATGTTGGACGGCTAGAAATGGACGGCTGTCAATAACGTTCCATAATGCGATCCCTAATGTAAACGTAAGAGGACTTGACTTGTTATTGACTCGTGCATTATTTAAAACTTACGACTCAACTGTGTTTTAATTAACGATATAAGAGCATTGAAATTTGACATTCTGGACACTATCCAGATTGTCATTTTTCGAACTTGTTCCGAAAAGTGAAATTTTTTAATTTCAATGCTCTTATATCGATTAGTAGCGACTAACTTTCTGCAACTACTCGCTGTGTGACCTGGGTCATCGATTTATGAAGATATGCATCAATGGAAAATTCTCGAGTCACTGACCCAGTGGCACCGATTAATATTGCGAGTCAGTACACAACCTCGAGTCGTGTGATAGGTATTTTAGGAGCGGGACACGACTTGTTAGCCGTTGAGAAGACATGGAGGTTGAGGTAAACTATCACCGTTTTCAATGGTTAGATAAAATACGGTTTTGGCTGGATCTTTTTTGCTTGATTTTAAAAGTTTATTGTTATTAGGTGAAGCTCAATGAAGTCTTCTACCCCGCTACGGTCAGGTCAATGAAATATGGCAGAGTGTTGGTATGGTTTGATTGATTTATCGCATTGTCGTCAACAATTTGCCCGGATTATGAACATTCAGAGTGCATTATTTCAGGTGAAATTTGAAGGATGGCGTCCAGAAGGAACTGTACTCAATGAGAACGTTCGGCTCATTCCTGCACGTATGTACTAGAGTCTGTAAATCGGTAGTAAAGTGCCTTTCTCATTCGTTTTATGTAAAATCAACCGCTCCGCGAGTTTTATTATGGAACAATGAAAAATCTACTTTGCTACCATTTTAGAAGTCTAAGCATGTGCGACAAAATTGCTATGTTGTAGCTGCTAGGTTCGTTGTTATAAGAACTGTCGTATTTTTTCATTTTATGCGTGTACGAAAACATGAATGCTCATACTTTGCAGTTTGTTCTAATATCTGTTCCTCTTCAGCAAAGTCCGCTTCCGACCACCCATTCGACATTGGTGAAGTCGTCGAAGCATTCTTGTGTCAGGTTGGCAACTGGCCATTAGATTCCAGTTCAACATTTGCATTATAGTCATATAAAAACGACACATTTGGCTGGCAGAAAGTTCGCATTCGCGAGATGGAGGTATCAATTAATACTATAATACTTTCTAGATTATGTTTCACAGTTCCGCCCAATATTGGAACTGTGAAACAAATTCATTAGCCATTCTGCGAACCATAACTGAAAAATGAGAATGTATTTAGCACGACCTCTTCGCCATGCAGTCTGTGGATGGAAAGGGAATGCAAGACATTGTGAGAAAAGAGAACTGCAGGTGGGTTTCTCTTTTCGAGATGTTATTGACAGCCGGTGTCCTTTAACCGTCTAACTTCATTCCTCCCACTTCGCGGAGACGACCACTCTGAATAAAGATAGACGGGTAGGAGGACACGGGCTGCCAATAACATCTCGATATGACAGCCCTAATTGCAGGCCCCGAAACACACAGTACACGTTCCTGGACAAGGCAACCTTCAAAAATGGCGAGATTGGTTAGTTTATCTATCATTGATGGCGCAAAGATTTCAACGATTAAAAGTACCGTTTCCGTATTTTCTTTGGTACCGTTTTATAAGCAACTAGCCGGATTGCACTCGGCTACAGGCGCTGCGCCGGCTGCAAATCCTTAACCAAATCAGAGCCTATTCAGAGTAGTGGTGGTTCTAAAACGGTAATAAAGTGCATTCCTCATTCGTCTAATTCACTCGAGGCGGTTGTTTATACCCTCGCAGAGTCAAACGCTCCGCGGAGATTAGACGAATGAGAAATGCACTTTATTACCGTTTTAGAACCCCTAATTCAGAGCCTATTACGAACGGTGGCAAATCGACATAATAACGCTACCCATTTATTATAGAAGCATATAAGTAGTGCTCACCCTAATATCTTTTCAGTTGTTCCCGGCGACCTTCAAGACTACTTCGCCCAACACGAGAATGTTGTCGAATTTGCGAGGATCGCACCTGGTCAAATTTCATCTGCTATAACACCCAAATAAAATGTCTAATGTAAATGTGACTAAAGATTAGGTGCTCCTTTCTTCTCACGTGATTTTCAGTCATTGGAGCCTCTCATTTAATAATTTCCCTATTCTTATAAATATTTTTAATTCAACTGTTTGTAGGTTTGCATGCGGAATTCGATGGAACCAATCTTCAGCTAGCATCGATAGACGAAGCAGCTCTGCTGTTGGCCAAATCCATTTCGTTCCTGCATTTCAAGGTGCGTAATTGTGTGGGCATATCGTTATTGAATGCATAAGGGCATTATCATGCTTTCTCTGCTCCCGTTGTTAGCGACCGCTCTCTACTGTTTCACGCATTCAATTACATATAAAAGGGACATTTTGTATCGTGAGAAACACACACTATCTAGTGTGTAACGACAGGCAATGTAAAGTTGTCATCGATAGTCGCGTGTTCACAGTCGTTGTTCAGGATGCCCGAGGGAAACAGTCGCAGAAGCAACGTACAGATGAATCGAAGAGGACCAAATATGTAAGTGCGGTAAACGGACTGCATTTAGAGGAATTCACGTACGTCTTCACATTTCATTTATAGTTGCGTACTAGGGGTTTAAAAACGGTAAATTTGTCGTCATTCTTCTCCGGTGCGCGGTTATCTCACTCCATGATAAACGACAGCGCGACGGAGAAGAATGTCGACAATTTTACGTTTTTGAACCTCTGTTGCGTACCGAAATCACTTGTATCTAGCACTGAAAAAGTGTCATTTCATCTGTTTAGACGGTGGATTGTGTACCCGCAGTTTGAAAGTGTCCCCGAGCGACAGTCTAAACAGTGGTTAATCGACCGTATAAATTTTCGAAATCGGCAATTTTTTCGGTGTAGATTTTTTATAAAAGAGGCATATTGTGGCATCAATGCTGATTGCATTTCCACGGGTCAATCCATTATTCTCAGTTACATTTTCTCAGATGTTTTTTGTCCAATTTTGAATGGATAAATATATGTATCTATGTATGTATTTCAGTGTTCCCGCTGATCTGATGGGATTTGATACAGGAGCTCAAGGAAAGAACATAAAGGTAATCAAAAGATTATGCATCCTAACCAAACTGTTATATCCAGTACAACCATCTCTCTCATTTTGCGTATTATTTCGTCATTTCTGGGCGGACAGTTTATGACTAATCGAAGACTGTCCTTGATCCCCCGTGCGCATTCTCGGTCATGGATAAATCATTATTGGTCTTTTCTTTGACCCACAGGCGTGATTTAACATATGTTTCACGCAGTCTACTTATAGAATAATGAGATTATGCATAGCAGTTCATTTGGGATGCGTAATACTCTTTGACATTTCAGGCCGCGCACAGCCTCGAAGGAGTCCGATTTGTGTTTACCTTGGATCCGGAAACTGTCCACGGAAAGGGAACGTTCAAGGTTATTATTGAGTCTCACACAGAAAAAAATACTGCCATTTCCATCCAAAATTCAGTTTCAAACTGCCAATTATGACAGATTTACTACTAATATCGTTCGAAACTGAATTGTAGGGGGAAGTGGCAGTATTTTTTCTGCATGCCCAGCTGCTGCTCGAAATGTGTAATAGGTTTTAACAGGTAGTAAAACGCATTATTTATTCGACTGATCCACTCGATCGTGGAGTCAACCGTACAGCGGAAATTAGACGAATGGCAAATGCAAATTGCAATCGGTTTTGAGCCCCCGGTTTGTGCTCCAACTGCAGTTTGAATCGCAACTACGATTTTTGCAACTTCGACTGCAGTTGCTTTCTTTTGCTAATTCATATATTCATCGTATGTTGTGTGGTTGGGCGATTGGCACAGTAACTGCATTCCGTTCTCTAATTCTCTTCTACAATGGCCGTTTTTCTTCTATGAGAGACGACACGGCGAAGAGTTAGAGATCACGAATGTCATTATTCAACGAATGTCATTATTCAGTCAATCGTCACATCATCGCATGTTGTGGTGTATGCAACGAGTAAGGAGGCCGCCCTGCGTGCACGTGCGATGCTCGAGTTCGAGGGGCTGAACTACTTGATCAACATAACATTCCTGCTCATTTGGCTGGAAAGGCAAGTCTGTTATCGGGCTTGCAAATGGGTAAAAAATGTGTATTTCACATTCGTCTAATCTCCGCGGAGCGCTCCGAGTGGATTAAATGATTGAGAAATGCACTTTTTTATATTTAAAATCTATTTAGAAAATAAGTTATTATTTTGTTCCAAGTGATTTTCTTTCAGGTAGAAAAATTCATGCTCCAGGAGATCAGGAAAAAGTCTGGCATTGCGAAGGTCCAGACCAAAGAAGATGATAAAGGAAACATTATTGGATTAAAATTCACTGGGACAAGGTATCGTTTTTAGATACCAGTTTGTCTATACGTGAAAATGCCAAGAGAAAATGAAATGCAACTTTTGAATGCATAGTCCGCTAATTTTGCATTTTGCTAGGGCTACCAATGTTGTGATATATAAAATGCAGTGCATAGGTAATCTTTCTTCAGAAAAGCGATTGATCAAGCGTTTCGCCTGTTTGAAGGCCACATCGAACATCTCCATCTGAAGGAGATCGAAGAAAAGATACAGGTTGACGATATGACGGGGGTTTCGAAATCTGTAGTTTCTCAACCGTCCAATTTCCTAGGAGCGGTTGCATATCACATAAGAAACAGCCGCTCTTGGAAGATTAGACGAATGATAAGTGCATTTTACTACCGATTTAGAATCCCTAATGTGTGCCTCTTCGATCGATTTAGCCTGGAACTTTTTGCTTATCCTGCAATGGTATCATATGTATATTTTGGGATATATCATCTGTGAAACATATACAAAAATTTATCAAACTACTAACCCTAGAACGAACAATTAAGAAGCATTATTTATTCACCTCAAGCTAAAATTTCTCATTCTGCAGCAAATTTTCTGCTGATCATTTTACTCTTCCGGGAGGAAGACCGTATCTGTAATGGAAATTGAGATACTAGAGGTCGGCTCCGAAAAATCGGCTCTTTCGTCAATATAAAAAATATATATCGTAAGATTCTAGTATGTCAAAGCCGAAGAAATTCTACATAACATATATTTTTAAGAGAAAAAATAAAAGGGCGTTTTCTAGAGAAAGTAGAGGCCAAAGTTGCCTGATCACCCAAATTCTAAGTGCAGAACTGGTCTGTTCCAGCAAAATGTGGCGCTCTTCCCAAGCGCAATTGTAAGACTTAGTTTTTCTTGCTCTTCCCGATGTGGGGTGTTGAGAGGGCTATATGACACTTTGATCCCAGGGACTTCATTTTTCGCACTTCGAACCATGAACATGGTGAAAATGAGGAGAAATTTTTTGTCTCAGAATGGGCTGAACTACTTCCAGGAAAAAAATCAGAATTTAATTCGAAAGTTTCCCACCCGGTTCCGCCCTACCTTGAGGTGAAAAAATAATGCTTCTTAATTGCAGATGGAGGAGAGTAAGAGAAGACAAATCGATAATGAATCCCGTTCACCCTCCAACAGTCAGTTCCCAATTTAATCCAAGGCCGCCGAGTTTTGGCGCTAAATACCAGAATTATTCACAGTTGAATTTGAAAGTTCACACGTTTGCAGGTCGGCTGCGTTCTTCAGAGTCAGAAGTTGAACATTTGAGGTTGACGATCGAGGTAAGAGATCTTCTTCAGATCCAGAAACACAACGACGACACTTGACCCCCTTGAATGCATTTTCCCCACATCCTTCTAGAATATACAATCAGTAATTTGCTTGTTCGAGTGCATTGCAGAATTACCGCATACTACTAAAAAAAACTACCGCTCCGGCGTAAGATCAGTAGAATAACTACCGATCTTACGCCGGGGCGGTAGTTATTTTTCAATGTGCGCAGGATATTTTGTTATGGATGGAATGACCTTTCTAACCACGGATAACGAGAGCTGTATATTTAGAAACAAAGCAAGAAACTTCAAGAATTTGAAAATATCATGAAGAATATGCTGATGAAAATGGGTTCTCTTGAGATAGCTGCTGCAAATTCACAAAAGGTAGCAGTTTAGGGAAATTGGAAGAAAAGAAAAAATTCAGGACTTCAAAAATACGGCGAAGAATTTGCAAAATAACATCAATATTTTGCAAGCACAACTTGCAAACTCACAGAAGGTATAAACTTGCAAAGTGTCGAGACTGATTTTTTTTCGTTAACAGGCATGCTCCGGCTGTGTCAGATCGACCAAAATGATTAAATGTCAAACCAAGGAAGAAAAGAAGATCGGCGAATGTGCAGGTAGATAATAGGGTTTCTGAAACGGCAGTAGAGTGCTTTCGCCCGCTGTCTAAATCTCGTGGAGCGGTTGTCTATCGCATGAGTGAGATAACCGCTCGCAGCGAATTAGGCGACAGACGAATGCACTACACTGCCGATTTAGAAACCCTAGTGGATATCAGTTTGGTGACATGCAGCACGGTCATTTGCGCCACAATGGTGAAATGGACAGATGCGCCGTAAAACTGCTGAGATTGATGGGAGAATGATGCGCATCTGTCTTTTTCACATTTTGGCCACAAGTCCGTGGTGCTGCTGTCTTTCGCCCATCAATTTGTAGAGAATCTGCGAACTGAGATCAAAGAAGTCCACATTTTTAGACACCCATGAAATATGCCGCACGTGTTTGAAGCTGAAGCTTATGCAAGGAAATATTAAGGTAATTTGTTTAATTAAAATCAGTAGTCACGGACTCGGCATTTGCCTATTTTGGTGCGCTATGCGTGCATGTGACTAGCTTCTCTTCGTCATCATAATCGCCTGAAAATGAGAACTACAATTTCAGGCTCTATGTAACAAGGATGGCATTCATTGTCCTATTGGGAACTGCACAAATGTCATTACTGCTGGTATGTGCATTTCAATATGCGAATGAATTATGATGCCTTTCAGTATCGTTGAGAAAAGCAGTGGGAAACGTCGTTCTTATTAATACCATGCTGAAGATCTGATTCGTTAATACTGGTCGTCTGGCCTCATCTGTTCTCACGATAAATATTACATACTATCCTAACAGCGCTGTCACTATTGACACGGGCAATCGAAATCTTTTCATTTTCGGAAAATTTTTTCAAAAATATACACAATCTCCCCACGATGACATAGAGGAGCTATTGCCATATAAGAATAAAACAGAATAAGTGAAGAGGAATAGCTTCACTATAGGCATGACCTCAAGGATTTAATCTGAATGGGAACGGACATAGTCCAGGTCACAGAGCACTCATTCTGGCGTCAACCACTTTAATAGATAGTGAGTTCTTCCTGGCGCCCTCTACTTATTCATTATTATGCTCATAAACTCTAGATGGCGTTCTTATAAGACCATATTCCCTGATATTCTACCAAATTTTCTGGTCTTGTCCTTTTCACTCGTTTCATTTTTAGGTTTCCAGACACAATACCTAGCGAGAACTTGTAAACATGGTCACTGTTTAACCATTTCGCCGCTTTAATTTTAAATAGCGATGCAATAAACAAGTGCAACCATAAATTATATACTAGTGATAGCCAAATGACTACTGAAGCGTATTGTGAAGAAAGCATTTCAGTAGACGTCGTACTCCTGAGTCAGAAATAGTCATGTCTAACTTTCTCAGCTCGCGACCCAGTAATGGTAAGCATTCATTCGCATTGGCAATATGATCGATCATTTTGAGGCTTAGCAATTGACGCGAACACTATCATGATGAACATGCAGAGGAAAATCGAATCTCTTGAGATTGCTGCTGCAAATTCACAAAGGGTAGCAGTGAAAAATTGTTTTGGAAGCAGTTACGAAGAAACGAACTTCAGGAACAAGATTCAAGACCTCGAAAATACGGTGAAAAATATGCAGAAGAACATTGATTTTTTGCAAGCACAACTTGCAAACTCACGGAAGGTGAAATATTGCATTGATTTTTCGGATTTATATATTTTGGTAAACAGACATGCTTATGAACTTTACGGCATTTGTAACAACAAAATTCGCCGAAGAGCTTACCTTTGCGATAGTCTGATGCATGCTTGAATCTGCCGGGTTTAAAGGAAATGAAACACACTTTTCTCCGTTTCCAGGCCCATGAACGGCAACTTTCGGAGGTTCGAATTCAAAGGAATATACAACTACCACTGCGGCCACAAGTTTGTCTCGAATTCGACCGCGGAAGGGTCATCATTGAACTTGACTACAATGATCATCCAAAGACCAGCGAACAATTCCTGAGAATTATGAGAAAACAGTGAGCGAGATCAAGCATTTACTTCCAGTCAAATAAGTTTTCAGACCGATTGAAAGAACGAATGAGGAAGCGCAGCTGAAATACCACAGAAGATTCGATTTAACGCACGTTCTCTCGTCCAATCACACATTCGAACTAGTTGAATACGGAGAAAAGAAGATGAAAACTAATGAGAAGAAGAGTCATTGGAGACTGATGTGGTGAAGACTTACGGCGATCAATATTGAATTTGCTCTGAGTAATGGCTATATGTCGAGCGATTCTTTCCGCCGCGTCGTAAAAGGATGCGCAATTCTCGAAAAAAACCACGATTTTATACTGAAAGAATACGGTGTTGTTGAATAATTTGACGTCTAGATTAGTCCTTCTATTGTTTCATACTATATTGAATAAAGTTTCTGATGGTCTCCTACTAGTACAATAAAATTCGAAAACGACAACTTCAACAATAAGATCTAACAATGCGGAATCTATGAGTTATTTAGTAGAGCAGGCATTGTGGTTCGCGAGTGATGCGGATCTTCGATTGCAATCCTTGATTTGACTATGGAAATGGGAGTTGGGATTTAGAACGACCATTCCAAAACGCGAGTTAAGATGAAATGAGTTGGGATTTGCACATCACTCCATCATCAAAACACCACGGCGTGCGGTCGACTCCTTCATTCCAATAGGAGGACTCCTTCATTCCAATAGGAGGACAACGGAATAGCCTTGTCCGGCAGTATTTCGATGTTTCTTCGTCACGAATTAGTTATCTTGTCGATAACTGTTTGTTTGTTTTATACACCGTACGCATGAGATTTAGGATTCACAATTAAATCCCAACTCTTGATTCACAATGCGAGATTTAACTCACTCATTCTAACTCCGAGTTGCGCTAGCGCGGCGAATTGCAAATGATCCACAATGCCAGCTCTACTATTTAGTTGTACTTTAAAGTAGGAGTAGGGGGAGTTTTGTCTCGGGTAAATCAATACTCAATGCGTCTATATAATTCATTTCTTTCCCTCTCTCGGTTTCGTCTATTCATTCTTCACTCAATATCACTCCTCACAGATATAGCAGTATTGGTAGAATAACTATCAGAAAATGAATGGAAACGACAAGAAATAGCGCTTCCACCAGCACAGCGTGCCGAAAAGTGGAACATCCGACTATTGCAGCGCATCAATATCGCGCACATTCGTGAAACCGCGACACGTCCCACTGTACCTTCAACGGGAC
>JACMIF010004528.1:0-12166 GCA_014805445.1 Diplogasteroides magnus | reverse complement strand
CGTAAGCCAAATCGTTTCTTTCTTGGTATTTCGCGTCCCTTCATGGCTTCTCCAAAGCCAAATCAGCCAACTTTTTTGCGGTAGCCCATTTAAAGAGATACTTTCATGTGTTTCATTGTTTGCCATGTTTACATGACAGTGTCGTCGAGAGATGGCTTCTTCCTTCGTGTAATGTGATAGTGGTACACGGCGTTAAAAGATATCATTTATCGATTTTATCGAGCATGAAATATCTAACATAATATTATGAATCAAGAAGTCGCAAGAATATGACGAGCAAGGAATACACAGCGTCCTCTCAACGAAATGCATCTGCAGATAGTATTATTCTGTATCTCCCTCTCTTTAATCACGCGGAACTTCATCTGTCATCTTGGACAAAGAATAACATTTTAGACACACAGCATGATGATATGAACAAACGTGAAAATAGCACAAAAACAATAACCACAACACAACCATAAAACCAATGAAGAGAGAAGGAATCAAATATTATCGAGATCTTCAGCGTAGAAACAGCAACTAGAGCGAATTTCCTCGATGTCTGAAAGAAATAACGACGTGTAAGGGTTTAATGAACAACCTTTCCATGGAGAGAAAACATCAACCGACCGTCGCTTGACAGGGAAGAAACGAAAATGAAAGGGCGCTCATTGGCGCGGGCTCATTTGCATTCAAAACAGACAGCTCATTCTTATTGTCACTTCATCTTCTAGGCGGTTGGTCGAGAAACGAGGTGAGGAATGTTCAACTACTCATGGTGTGTTTTTTTAATGTTCCAGCTTCGTTGTCATCGAAGACTATCAATATTACATTGACGAAATTTATCTACGATGCTCTTCATCATCGTTCATTGCTTTTCACACTTGGGAATGCAACCGATAGCAATGCAATAGCATGGAAGTTTCATTCTCACTCAAACCCAGGTTCGTTCTGTTAACCACTGTTTCTTTGAAGGTTCGCCCCGTATTTTCCGTCATGGAAGAATTTTCTATAATGCTACTGTGATCTCTTGAACATCCGTCGAGTTGTTGCTGCTGCATATTCGCTTCCGTGTTTATATTGTTTTGTTGTGGATAAATTTTCATGTTCTTGCTTCACGCTGTTGCTAATACACATGTGAATATGAATCACAAGTTAACCACGACCGTTTTCTGAATGTTCCCTAAAGGGGTATGGAAGGGCCTGGGGCTGCAGGGATCCCGGATGGCGTCCGGTTCCGATCATTCCGTGAAGTAGTTTTTAAAGTTATGCCGTTTAGTGGCTACATTTCGATCATTTCGCAGCGCATGGTGGACAGACCGGGCGGGGGCAAAATGTCATTTTGAAATGGCGTTCGGAGTGTCATTTTAAACTGAATGCGGCAAATCAGAAGAATAAAATGACACTGAAAATGACACCCAGTGCCATTTTGTTATCTGAGTGTACAGATGGATACAGCCATGCGAGACTTCTACGTGGTTCTCTCGGGAAGGAACGAGTCCTTAGGGATCACGGGACCAAGTAATCATTCATTTTAAATTGAGGAAAATTATTGACTACATATCAGCGCAGAATTTGACTGTTAACTACGAGAACGAGTTCTTGAGGATGTATCACATGACTTCGTCTCAACCCGCTACCTACAGTGTCTCGGTACTGTTTTATTACTAGTCCAGTTGGTCTAGCGCGTAGCCCTTTGGGATACCTTTACCTTAGGATATTGCTGATGGTGACAGCCGCCATTTCGAACCGTCTAATTTCACTCATAGAGGTTAGACCGCTCGGAAGAGAATAGGGAGGCTAGAAATGAACCGGCTGTCAGTATAGCATCGAACATCCCCACCCTGTTATATATGAGTTATTATGATAAATATTTAATTCGAAAATCAAGCTATAATCGAAAATTGTTGAGCTATGCATCGGAATCGCTCATGTCTCTGCGAATTGAGTGACGGCAGCTAAGAGTGCAATTAGACGGTTCGAAATGGCGGCTGCAATTTAGTCACCGTCAGCTACACCCTATTGTACATATACAATTTTGTTCAATTTCGTCAAGTTTACGATTAAGACGCAAATTCCGCAATTGTTCTTCACTTCTCTTTTCAGATGAGAACCGATTCAAGCCCTTGTCGCATTGATGCTTACGGTGTAGGAGGCGTTGATGTAAGTCTCAAATTATGGATGCATTTGTGTCTCGATCTACATTATGATCTTTCCGAACCATCGTAAACAAATTCAAAAACTTTGATGTTTACCGAAGGTGAGATTTCGATGAATATCCAGACGATTCTATTGTATTAACGAGTAGAACGGTATCCAGGATCCTTGCGCCATCATGGTGAAATACATAGACATAAGACAAAACATTTGGTGCATTTATCTATTTGCACCGTGATTACAGCATTACGGTGTAAATGTGAATTGCGAAGTGTCCTCCTACGCCTGCAACCAGCGGCTGAAATAGGCCCATCTAACCAAACCCTGCGAAGTCACCTATCACGATCTTCCGATTCATCGATTCCGCACTGGAGGAAAACTGGAGGATGTCCATGCCAAAGTAGTATAGGCAGTAGGTCCCGATGCCTGCTGTCATGCCATGGCCCTTCCATGGTACAGCCGCATCAATGAAGGAGACTACAACCTGAAGAACAGGAAAGGTTGCGGACGAAGTAGCGAGGAAGAACAATATCGTTCTCGCTGCATTGACGTGGTATCCAGGCAGGAGTGTCGGCATTCTCGTGACCGCAGTCAACACTGTCAATGCCACCATCCACCGGAACCTGATGAGGAGGTCACGGAAATCTACGACATGGTGCATAAAACATAAGCTTTTGGGTGCTCAAAAGAGGACTCGAGGGGTCACGTGCTAGAGCAACCTCTCTAATTCCCTAACCCAAGCTGGGTTCCATCAAGTTGTGGCATAGAATGAATAAGTGACTCCATTACTATAATCCACCGGACCAGCACTTGGCTACTATAATCCACCGGACCAGCACAGCTAAATGTTTAACGATACGACAGGTCGACGAAGAGGGCTTCCTTGGGAAGAAAGTCTTCATCCATTTGTGGTTATCTTGCCTTGAATTCTTCTACTATCGTCTACTTTCAAAGGGGTAAGTATGGCGATGGAGGTGTTATCAAGAAAGTAGAGAAAATGAACCGAAAGCTTCGTTCCCAAATTCGCCAGGCACGGAAAGATCAAATTCCTCTCTAACAGCGTCAAGCAAAATTGAGACATATAGACCCCGGTCAAGCTGCATGTGCTGTTAATCGAAAAGGCCTATCTTCCCACATACTCTCCAGACACCAACCCATGCCAGGGTCACTTGTTCTGATCCATGGCCTCTTTCTCCACGCCAAGAAAATTCATAAAGCTGAAAGGAATGAAGAATTCACTTGCTCGATGGATTTAGTCCCATTTCCCCGGCTTCTGGAGATATGGTATCAAGGGTCCCGCGGAAAAGTGGAGCAGGGTCGTGGCTGTTAACGGAAAGTGTCCGCTAATCGAAAGGATCGTTACGATCGTTATTAATACTAATCGATAAAGTACGAAAAAATTATCGTTTTCAATGGTACACCCTAATAGTAACTAATATGCTAATGAAAAATACCTAGTATATGGGTTATTATGATAAATATTTAATTCGAAAATCAATCTATAATAAATAATTGTTGAGCTATGCATCGGAATCTCGCATGATCGTGCGGAAGATTTCGTCTGGAGTGCAAGTGATGATGGTAAGTCAGCGTAGTTCTCCGTTCTCTTCTTTTATTTGTTGTTCGCTGAAACATTTAATATAATTCATATTTATTCCATAATGATCAAGACTAAATAAATCTTTATGAAATGTTTTAGAAGCGAATTACCCTGTCATCAAGGTTATCAGCGGTGGTGACGGTATTTTGGTTACAGAAGTGAAGATGCTATTTTCGGTTTCGGTGAGATTCTATTCCAATTTTCGAATTGCTGAATACATTAAATTAATTTAATTAATTCAATGTTTCTAATTCATGCAGAAGTAAGCGTGACTGAAAAACAATTCAATATACTAAATTTCGTTGCAGAATGGTGGAAATCTTACAGCGTGGACTGGGGCGAGGAAGATGGCCAACGGGATGTTCGAGTCTGAGGCAGGATTCAACTGCGAAAACGGAGCAAAGGTTTTTATTACTGTGAGGTGAGCATCTCAAAGTCATACTTCACAATTAGTAAGAATCACCGCTCTTCGCCACCTATCCAGGCAGAATTGACTTATTGTGGTTGCGCATCCATAGTAGATAATGAATAAACTTACAGTGGCGCCGACAGCATGGGTGCGCGATTTGAACGTCGATTCGTCACATGGTGCATCAGACAAGGGAAGAGAAGTTCAACCTTCAATCCTATTGCATCATCGACTGCGATTTCATCTTCTAATTCCACCTCAACCCCTTCATCAAATATCGAAACGACAACCAAATCCAGTGAACAGTGGAGCCTCCTTTGTGTAATTGCAGTGTTTTCTATTTCATTGTTGTGAATATGCATTTCTCCGGGTATTTGAATGAAATCGTTGTGTAAAGTGTCAATACCACCAGCACATTGTTATTCACAGCGAAGGGAAAGGAGAAGAGATCTGGAGATACGATCCGTGAAGTGGGGAAAACTTTCGGAAATGTCGCCGCACTCTTCACCCCACGCACTGCTGCAAATAAACATTGGCGTCCTCGTTTGAGTGTGGTGTATTCGGTTTTTATTCTTTGTGCCTAGGTTTCCGTATTTGCTAAATTTTTAACAAGTTGACTTTCAGCATTTTGAATTAACCTTCAAAGGCTCAACACAACAAAATATTATTATGACAAGCTAAAAAGCGATCAGTAAAGAAGACATTATTGTTCGCCACGGTGAGCTAAGCACCTTTTTATTCATTATTCAGTTGAACATATCACAGTTATAATGATTTACTATGAATGACAATCGCCATACGTATACTGTCGTACCAATCGTCCTTTCAATCTCTAATTTAACAATTTCACGCTATTTACATGTGTGATTCACTATATTGTGAGTGTATATGGAAACTTTGATTCAGTTTCTGTGAGAACTCGTTATGAGCAAGCAAATCTTTCAACGCTCTTGTTACTTCTTTTGGCATTATACCCAGCTGGTTTAGCCCCAATGACCGGCCTCGGTGTAAAGTCAAAGAGCGCTTGCTCTCCTAATCATTATTCTCTAGAGCATCAAAGGGTACGCAAGCAATGCCACAATTGTATTCTGTTCCCTCGGTTCAATCATGGCATTCTTCCACTTTTCACTTTAAGTCTACGTCTTTGATATATTTATTGACTATCATTATCCTATGTTTTCCAATCCATTTGTCATTGCGGCAAGATGAAGAAGTGTTCCCCTCTCACTTGTCCAGACTGTCTGTTCAAGTCTGGTCAGACTCTGATGTCTGTGAGAGAGAACAGAGAAATGCAATGTTCTTCCTCTCGTTGCTTTTTTTCCATACTATTTTTGTCTCTACTTGATCATAGGAAGTAGACGGCAAAATGTTTCAACTCCTCTCTTCTCCTCTACTCTTACCTTCACGTTCTCTGCCATTTCGTCCTCAAATAACTATCAATGATATTTGAAACGAATGTGAAGAAACTAAGGTTTCAAAAATGATAATGCAGTGTATTTCTCATTCGACTAATTATCAAAAAGCCGTTTTCTATCGAACGCAGGGACAACCACTCAGCGGAGATATGATGAATGAGAATGCATTTTACTACAGTTTTTAAAACCCTAGAAGAAACCACAACAGCCTTTGGCTGCAGTTGTCCGCCGTCAGCCATTTGTTGTTGATCAGATTCATCCAATGACGTGTGTTTTCATTAGTTTATGTTTGGCTTCTAGCCTCCATAATCTCTTCCAAACTGTTATCTACACATGACTCTGAGAGATGTCAGCTTTGATGGCATTTAGTGAGGATAGAATTGGCATTTTCTACAATTTATTTCAACAGCAAACGAGTGTTTGCAGGTGTCCCACGATGGAAAGACCCAATCAAGAATGGGAACGACTCAAGAGAGAAGGACTGAGGGCTGAATGCGCATTTCTCATGAGAACGCAGGCAAGAATATAAATATTTCTTATATTTTCATATTTTTCCCCAGCAATTTCTTGCAACAATTCACATAATGTGTTTGAAAAAGAAATGGAAAACGGGTAGGATTAAGAAAATATAATTATATTTAGATTCCGGGCAATATGCACGTTATCTCCGAGTCTGATTTGCTGCAGCGACTTGGCAGTAGTAAGCAACAGGTAGCCATTTTATGACAGAAATATTAATTGTTTTCTAAGCGAGGACAGCCCAAGAGAGAAGAATATGAGCAAAATGCTTTCGCCTCAGAAAGCCTAAATATTGCAGGGACTCTCTAGCTATAGGGCTCAGGAGCTGCTCGAAATCAATGGAGGAAACACGAGAAACCCGAAGAAAATGAATGAATTGTGGGTGGATTGGATGATCAGCTCCGCCCTTCTGGCACTCATTTTCACTGTGTGAGTTCATTTCAGATGAATTGGTCATTTTGCCGAGTTAGCGAGTATCATGTGTGTGCTGCGTTTGATATGCAACAATCAACTCCGTGGTAGATACTAGTAGATAGATATTAGGGAAGGCAGAATGAATGCGAGAGTACATTCCGTCTCTCTGTGCTGTCCATCGTGCGGTCATATCTGGTGTGTAGACACGACCGCACGATGGAGAGCATAGAGAGACGAAATCCACTCTCGCGTTCATTCTGCCTTCCCTATTAGATATCTATCTAGAGTGATCAATATGTGTTTTCAGTTCCTTTTCTGCTGCCATTTTTGCAATCGCTATGAAGGACTATGAAGTGATCAACGCAAAGACAGGCAACATCGATATGCACTCACCTCGTCCATATGGGAAATTGGTTCGTTTATGCGTACAAGACTCGTTTATCATGGACATTTTTGTCATAATGATGCGAAAAGGTCCTGATTGTCTGTAACTCGCTGTCAGTTGTCTAGAGACAATTGCTCAGAAGATCTCAGAAACATTTGTTCAGGCTCTGTGCTCCTTTCTAATTCTGCTAGTTGTTCACACTTTTGTGTTTGAATGGAAATGGGACAGAAGATACGGTTACACCAACGAAGAATGGTCGTCCCATTTGATTACAGTACTAAGGGATGGAGATGTGAAGATGGCCCGATGCAAGGTGAGAATGCAGTAGAATTTTCCCTTTTTTTCAATTTTCGTGTGCTTAGAAAGTCTAGGAATTTGCGGATCTATTAATATTATAGTGTAAAACGCATAATATCGCGGGTATTCTTTGCAATATCGTAATCTTCAGGATCTCGTGGTGGGAGACATCGTGGAGTTGAAGACAGGAGACGCCGTCCCGGCGGATATCAGAATCATTTCCGGAGACAAATTGATTGTTCGTTAATTGAAGCTGTTTCCTTTGCTGTTTCTGAGCAATTTAGAATAAATCTTTTATTGCAGATAGACAACTTCTGGCTGCATAAGAATTGTTTTCACTATCTGCCCAACCATGAAGCTTCACAGGAAAGAAATCTCTTCTTGGCTGGAAACATGGTGTGGGCTGGATCGAAGGTAAGAAATATATTCATCCTGCAAATGAGTGATAATTGTTTTGAGAAAATACTGCCCATTCATGTCTAACGAGTCACAAAACTCAAATTTCATTGCATTATTGCTAAAGTATTTATGTATTGAAGGTTCGCGAGGGAACTGCCAGGGGAGTCGTGGTGTGGAATGGAAGGAACACTGTATGTTAATAAATACCTTATTTTAATTTTGCAGTATACCTCTCATTCTGATACATGACAACGAAGTGAAGGAGATGATCGATAATTGTGCCAAAGTTCACAAAAAATGCACTAGAATCGAGAAAATAATGCGCATCAGTCAGCTATCATTATGGCACAAATATCCAATATAATTGAATGAATATACCATTATTCAGATAGCGGGTCGTTTGATTCAACTAATCGCGTGCGATTCTGCTGCTGATAGTGAAATGAAGGACATCGCAGACCAATTGCTACGCTTCTCAAATGTGACGAGGAAAGAAGAAACATCTGAACAAACTGCTCCGAATATTCAATAAAATCCCCTGAAACACTGATAACGTAAGGACAGATTGCCGGGCAGATTTATCTGTGCTCTCTTCTGAAGATGTGCTCTATGACCAGGGTTTCAAAACGATCAATTTATCGTCATTCTTCTCCGCCGCTCAGTTGTCTCATTCTAACTGCGCTGCGGAGAAGAATGGCGATAAATTTACCGCTTTGGACCCCTGTCTCTGACTAGTGTCTAACCGGCAACAGGCTGAACGTACATGACTAATCGACTCTCATTTGCCTACCTATTGAGTTTTAGAGATGGAAGTAGCTTTAATTTGTTTGCTCTGAACCGGTTGAAATTAATAATCATTCAATGATATCGATCTATTCTTTTGAATGATTGTTGTTCGTTCCCCCACTTGATTGTCAGTTTTATTCATTTCAGCTTTTCTTTTTTTGTGCAATGGACAATTACTACTTGTCAAAACGTTATGCTTTATGCCTTCCCCTCTACCCATTTCATTAGATTCCATAGATATCTTTTTCGGGTTATTCATTGTCAGTTGCCTTATCCGTTCAACACTACATGTATATTGATCGTGACCTCTGTATTAATGACAGTGTGATAAATAAATACAGACGGTTTTTGGTAGTTATCGAATGGTTGTGAGTCAGAAAAGGGTAACAGTTGTTTGCAACAACTCTTATGATTACATAAGTACATGCACTGTTGATTACTGTATCTGATAGGCCGAAATGTTAGTTGGAAGAGAATACATCTGTAGAAAAAGCAGATATTTTTGTGTCTGCAAAATCGTTGGGTCGGCTGACGACTGAATCCCCTTTTCTCGACTATTTCCCATAGGGATTGCCTCACTTAGACAACCATGTTCCTCATTGACCTGACAACTTTCCATTCAATTCCAAACTTCATCAATTCTCATAATCGTTTTCATGTCTCTATCAACTTTCGCCTTTGCAGATTCAATGCCCTGTAAGATATCATGCACCAAAGGAGATGTACTTGATGAAGAATCCGATGGAATCGCCATTCCAACTGATCATTCACTCACATCTCTACCTGAACTTCAGTCCATATTGAAAACAATCACAGAAACTGGAATTGTAAGTATTTACTGCAATTAATTTGTCACAATGTTCATTCCGTATAGGCTCATGGAGCGTCGAATACTACTCGTGTTCCACTAGGAAGAGCAGTCGTGACGCCTGCGGGAGATCTACAAATGACTAAAAGTAAGTGTTTATGCAGAAACACTATAATACTTATGGTCACTCTAGAAATCATCTATGTTTCGTGCTGGCGATCATCAGGAGAACCAATTCAACCACAGGAAGAGAAGACCATTTTTAGAATGGCCTACAAGAATATTGTCTCGAGTTGCATCAAGTTCGAGATTAGAGTCTTGGTTGGTTTTGAGTTTAGGCAGAGATTTATTTATTTACATATTAAAGGAAATCCGAGTCCTTTCTGCTCCAAACGTCGAATTGTGTGAGTATAAACTGAAGATTGCAATTCAATCACTTCTCTCAGCTCTCAGGAATGGCATTGGAATGGTTTGAGGAAAGATCGAAATGCGCAATTCACCTCGTTTTCAGATAGAGGAGATTCGACTTGTGCACCCTTCTCCTACAGTCATTGGATCTCTGACACGAATCATGCGCGGAACTTCCATAATCATCAAATCGGCCAGACATGCGGTTCAATTGCATGACAACCTACTCCTTGCAAGAACAACTATGAAATCAGTCCCGAAGACAGCCATCCGAAGCCTTCCCATTCCATCTATTCACTCTTGTTCCCAATGTCCATTCACTACGAAACACAGACCGAATCTATACGCTCATATGCGCCGTCACCACAACTCATCCAAAGCGGACATTGATGCCGCCAAGGCAGAGTTAACTATTAAGGTTTGTAAATAGGCAGCAAAGTGCATTTCCCATTCGAGTCTTCACTTTCGTTGGACTTCGAGTGGAATAAGTAGACGGATGAGAAATGCACTGTATTTACCACTTACCAATTTAAAAATCCTAGACTACAAGCAATTTCTCTGTTATAACATAGCAGATTCAGAACAATCGTACTGTCACTAAAGGCCCACTGTCATGTCCATTTTGTGAAGCTGGATATCATGAGAGAAAACGTCTTAATGAACATCTCAAAAGGAAACATCGCAATGAACAGGTATCATTTTGCACTGAATTGTAGAGCCTTATCGATATCACAGGATCTACGATCTCCCACAGTGACGAAGAAAAACGTGGCGCATAGTCGTGATGAGCCCGGTCCATCTGATCCTCGTCGGAAAATTGATCATTTACCTGTTCCTGAAATATCAGATTTTGACTGGGAGGAAGACAGAGTTGAACAGGCAAAGGCACTCAGCAAAGGGAACATATACAAGGTAAACTTTCATTACAAACAGAAGAGTATTATTATTTATCGTCTAATTGTGCGACAAAGGTATCTATTTGGCAACGAGTTGCTGCGTTTTATCGATATCTCAGGTAGAGACCGTGAATAGGCACTCGGAGTGAATTACTTTCTCTAACTCATCGTTGAACGGTTGTCTTTCGATTATTTTTGCCAACCGCTCGATAAGAGTTAGAGAAAATGAATGCACTTCGAGATCCGATTGACGGTCTCTAATCTCAGGATCTACGATCTCCGTCTACGACGAAGAAAAACGTAAAGCGTCCTCATGAAGAGCCCGGTCCATCGGAACCTTTCATTGATAACTCACCGAACCCGCAAATACCTAACATTGACTGGGAGCAGGAAAGAGTTCAACAGGCAAAAGCACTCTGCAAGGGCAACATATACGAGGTGCCCATTCATAAGAGTAGAGAAAACAAGCATAAGTGCATTATTATTTATCGTCTTATTCACTAAACGTAAGTGCGATTGTCCATCACATGAGAGAGACAAATGCTCCGAGGGATTTTTATGAAAGAAAAATGCACTTATGTTTCTTTCCGTATCCTACCTCTCATTTCCACATGTATTATTTGATTGCTTAGATGAGGTGCACATGTAGAATATGCAAGGAGAGATATAAAATCTACTCATATCTAGCGCATCCGCCGAGAAGTGCAATTCGCTTCAACATATTGCCTCCTAATCTTTGACTGTTTAGATGATTGACCATTTGCGGAAACTGACTGATCACGCCATCAAAGAGGACGAGGATGCATCAAGACTGCAAGAAATAGAGGCCAATTTTGGTGCTGTCATTGAGGAAGCAATGAGACCGGGGGATCTAAGAGCAAGAAAGAGGCCAATTCTCACCAATAAAAAGGGGAATCAAAGTGTCACAGATGCTGTCAAGAACACAGTAAGTATTACTCTGTTTAGTCTCATAGATACTCTTTCATCACAAGGAACAATTGAAACGACGACGAATTGAGGAGAGGATAGAGGATCCTGTGACCATGTCTCATGATCAGATGGACCTATTTCCATCTGACGAGCATAGTAAAATATCTCGACGGGTGAAGCTAGAATAAATATCTTGTGAGAGTCTTTCCTCTGGTTGCAATGATATTGACTGACTCAAGTGCTACTCTTATCTAATTTGAACCCAAGACAGAACCATTTGTATTTTGTTAGCAAACCGTAGCATGAGAAATGTTAACCTACAACAGTAAAATCTAGTGTGTGCCCACGTGTAATTATTTTGTTTCGACACAACTGACATTCAATAAAATATTGTTTGATGAAATGAGGTTCTGGGTAACAGTTTGCTGGGATTCATAACACACTGCAGTTAAAAAATTGGTAGAAAAGTGTATTTAACATTCGTCTAACCCCCGCGGGATAGTTTCCTCGACGAACGATAGACAATCGATCCGAGTGGATTAGACAAATGAAAAATGCACTTTACTACCGAATTAGAAATCCTAATCAACACATTTTGATCGCAATAATGGCAGCTGACTGTACGAGATCTCCATTGTTGATTTGGAGACGAGGAACTCAACTGACACTCAACTTGATCCCAGAGGACTAGAAGACAGGGTGGGGGGGGGGGGGAAAGGGGGAAGAGAACGGACGACTTAACGAAAGGGTGCCCGCAGATC
>JACMIF010004526.1:0-12169 GCA_014805445.1 Diplogasteroides magnus | reverse complement strand
GTCTAATTTCATTCCGAGCGGTCGTCTTTGCGCTATAGAGACGACCGGGCAATGAAAAACACAGATGCGAAATGAAAAATCGTTTTGCTATACGCTCGAGTCACCCCATCCTAATAGCAAGGGAAGTGCTCATGAACATCTGGAGTATCGTGTATCTACATCAGTGCGTCTTTTGAATTGAGAGGGGAAGGGGAAGAGAGAATGGGAATGGGAGAGTTTAACGGAAGATGAAATGATCTTTTACTGGGAGGTGGGAAGAGAAGAAAAGAACGCGAGAGCGATTCGAGGACTTGAAGTGTTAGTTGTTGTCAGACTAAGGAGAAATGGCCAAGTTGAGCGCGTCCATTAAGAAGGTTGGCAACTGGGTTGAATTGTTATTTAGTAAACCAGTGATCCCGAAGTCTCATCATTTTAAAACTCTCTCCTAGCTCTTATTCTGCTGCTGAAACTCATTCGTATTTCATTTTTGATTGGGATTATCAATAGGAACGTTGATAATAGATGTGTCATATTTTTGGACCACATGAGGATCAAACATTCTCGTCGATCTAATGAGTCTTATATATTTCTGCTGTGAAACATATTTTGGAATTGACATCGTTCGTGGTATAATTACAAACATTATCATTTGGTCATATTAAAGCCATGATGAAACACATAAACTAACGTGAAATATTCATTTTCTCTTCAGATGCGCCTCTCCTGGGACGCTCCTTCTGAGCAGCATCGTAATGGAAATATCACCACATACAAGGCCATTCTCACTCCAATGGACTCGGATGGAGAACGAATGGAGAAGGAGGTACGGTAGTCTTCTTGTTAAGAGACCTTATCAGATTTCTGTAGATAATAAATATCCTGTTGATTACGGTATCCTATCCCTCTGGGACCTCTGTAATCGATTCTTGTAACTGACATTGAGTCTCTCGTGGTTGTTCCTGTGAATATTCTCAGACATCATTCGCGCACCTTCGATTCTCAGCTTACGCTTTCTGTCTTGTTAGTGCTATATAGGATGGAAGATAACTGGGCCCTGGACCTTTGCGCCTCTGTAGTGAGATAGACGACATGATGACGACAACTAGCGAATCTTTCCATTTCATCATAATGGCGCAAGTATCCAAGGTGTTCTTGTCTTTCGCCCAGTATGTTATTTACTCCTGTACGGAAAGTGCATCATTCTGCCTAAGTGTATTCTCAAAAGTGCAAGTCAGAATTGTATTCTTATCGACATCCCGTACATTTTTATATGGTACGCAGTCATCAAGGCGGATTATTTCGTTGTCTATTCGCGACTGTTTTTCTCCTCCTTCTCATCTCTATTCTTCTGCCATTTTCTCCTTCAACAGCACGAAATGCTGTGCTCAGGCATGCCTAATTGAGAAGTCCACCATTCAGTAGCTGCCTTCGTCAATTCACTGCCGAACTTCACTCATTTCGCTAAATTTCTCCTTTCTTGAGCTAATGTTCAAATATATTTTCAACAGCGGCATAGGATTTACAAATATCTATCAAACTGTAAGATACTCCTTCCTCCGCCTTCTCTTATTCAGTTCTTCCACGACATGCACATTGGTGTGAAAATGTCGGTTTTTGGGCACCGAATGCTAGGGAGAATGGGGGAAATATTGTGAGGCAGCAGGAAAAATGGTTCTTACACAACAAGATGCGTCATTTTATCCTTATTCTCACGGCACTTCACAATTATGGAGCAAATGTCCTCTGCGCTGGTGTCTTTCGCCCTTCATTTGGGGTTCTTTGCATCGTGAAGTCCTTTTGCAACCGCGCCAATCACGCGCAAACATTAGCGTATGGCTTCGTGTTTACGCTCTGAAGCCTTACTTTTGTAGCATTTGATAGAAGACGCGATAATTTCCTCATTGTGCGATTTCCACCTTCTTATAGCATGTTATTTGCAATATACTTCCATTGATGTTTGCCATGGCATTTAACGCTTTTTGTTACCTCTGAATATTGACTATTCTGGCTTCACTTCGCAGTCATTCTTCTCTCCAGAGTTGTTGTCTCTCATCATTAGAGTGACTGTCCATAGTAGAATCTCTTCACTCTCCTCTCCCAATGGAGGGATTACTCCCATTCGCATTCTGGTGCTTTGCCTAATGAGGCTTATGAGTGGTTGAGAGAAGAGAGAAACGGACTTGATTCAATTGACTGTGGACAATATACAGCTGCATATTGTGACTAATATCCTACACTTCTGCAAATTTCCTTCTTCCCATTCCTATTTATGCCTGGGAACGTTTATGTTTTGGCCAGCCAATATGAGCAAACAATGCCATTTGAACATAATAATCTTGCTCCAGAAAGTCATCATCATGTCTCCTCTGACCGTTCTTTCACGGATGATGTGCTCATTCCTTCATAAGAAATCAATTCATAATTCCTGCCTTCTCATGTCTTTGCAATTTGAGAATTTACTGCAAATTTGCACGTACCCTATTTTTAGTTCGTTCTGCCATTTCCAGTCTTTTCTCACTTCATTCTCGCCTCCTGCATTATGTAGTGTTCTGTGAAATTTCCTGATGTTTTTTCCACTGTTCTCACAGCAAAAATTTTCATTCTCTTCATATTTCACGTCGTTCCTTCACCCTTTCCTAACTCTCTGCATTTTTCCCCATACGTAATGAAGAGGTCCTTGAAAAGGTGGAAGGCGTGATTTCCAAGAAAAAGCGAAAAGAGCCCATTTCAGGTTTCCACCAACCACGCCATCTTCACGGTCGATCACAACAAGGCATACACATTCAAGGTGTGTCTTTCTATGATTGGCAGGTCTACTACTTTATGGGTTATGTTTCACAGAGTGTATATCTTCAAATATATAATAGACTTATGACATAACACGTAAAGTAGTTAATCTACAAACCGTATTTTTTACCCATAGCATAGATGAAATTATCCGACTTGCGCGAATTTCTATATTCGTTATGGTATTTTTGATCGTGGTGTTGGACTAGAATAACTCTTTCCTTCGCTGAACCAGCATATTCTTCTGTTTCTCACTCTTCATAGTCATGATTCATCCAGATATTAGCTATATAGTATTTTATGATCAGTTAATTGGATACCATAAAATGTCTTTTTTCAGGTCTCGGCCTCCACTATGATGGGTCAGGGTCCATTCTCTCCGGTCTTACAAATTGACCCGAACCCGGATGGTTAGTCCCTTCTTTCAACGTATTTAGACCGTTCGAAACTCGTCCGTCACCGCCTTTTCATTTTCCCGCCAGATTTTCGGCGAATTTATTCTGCCTGAATGGATGAATAGTGTTGTCTGTGTGGTCTCTCTATTCACAGTAAAGGGACTTCCCTTCTGACAAGGTTGTCATTATCGCCGACGAATGATGGATCGACCCCCTGAAAATACTACTACGGCGGCTACTTTTTCGTTACTGGACTTCAAAATTACATCTATACTCTATTTACATATGATACTCTTGAATGGACTGTTAGTTAGCTATCTATTTGAGGAGTAGGATTCTTGCAATCTTCACCATTTTTCGCTTTGTTCCATTTTCTCGTGGATTGCTCTTTAGTCAAAGGTGGGCGATGACTAACTGAGTGTGTGTATCCGTCCACTCATTTCTCATGACACGTCAATCAAAAGAATGGCTCGCTTTGTCGCCCGTTTTCATCCTTTTCAAGTCCTGAAAGAGGATGAAAAGGCAAGAAAAAGAAGAAGAAAGTTTTCCCTCCATGCATCAAACTGCTTTGAGATTACATGACTTGGTCCTCCGAGAGAAGGAACACCCTCTGACTCTTCGACCGCCGCGAGACATCCCGTTTAGTCGTGTAGCCATTGACAAGCAACGATGTGCAAGTAGTCGTTCTCTATACTCGTCTCCTTCCAGTACTTGCAGTCCTCGGGACTAAAAATAGGTATTCCGTGCTATTGAACGTAGTCTGAATTCTTTTGCAAACTCGCTCCAAAATTCAGCGCCCAAAGTCTTACTTGCAACCAACTTTCTCAGGTCGCGTGCTCACTTTTAATTTGTACTTGGACCCCTCATCTGGAAACGATCAACGTTCTTTCCCCTCTCCTTTTCTGTCATCTCTCATGAATGTAGAGAGAACCGTTGATGAGAGAAGACTGACTATTCCCCAGTCATCATCTATCTCCTCTCGTGGGACTCATTTCATAGATACTTGTACATACTTCCTGGAATGAATTCCATCCAAATATGGATGTATTTCGAGTCGTCACTTAATGGAAAGCGTTCTTATTCAGCTGAAGACTGAAATGCCTTCGAGAGAGAGAGTCAAGAGTAGTGAAATGGCTATTTGCACACCTCTCATTCATTCATTCTTGTAGCTGGCGATTGCAGCTGCTGTTGTAGATACATTTACGGGCGAACGATAGCAGAGCCTTGGTCGTTTGTGCCATTATGATGAAGAGGACGGTTCTGCCGTGAATTCATAGCTACTTTTCCTTTCATCATTACGGCGCAAGTGTCCGTGGCGCTGATGTCCGCCACCCTCCATTTGCATCTGATTATAAGCTGTCTTGAGCCAGGTCAAGAAAGATATGAATGGCGGAGAAATTCTCGGTCTATTGTCATGAGGCTCTTTTCAATTGACTGTCAGCTAATTACTATTCGTCGAGGTTATAAGAAGATAATTGACAGCTGTGGTGCTGTTGATCCGTTCCCCCACTCTCCTTCCTTCCCACTCCTTCGTATCCCTCTCAACATTGGTTTGGCTTCTCAGACAGTGTGACTGTGAGGAAATTGGCCGTCATTCATGGTCCTATTGGGCCATTATTATGGTTTGCAGTTTGACAACTATTCGGAATATGCTTCAGTACTACCATATATACGAACCGTAGTCATTCTGCTAACATATCCATTAGACACAATCGAAAATGTGAAAATAGAGGAGTGATGTACAGTTCCCATCCTGCACAGTGACAGAGTCAACTTCTCTTACTCATATGTTCATTCATGGTTGTTCATTCCTCTTTCATCCTCCCTCATCCATTCTTTTTATCCACTCCACCACCTCTTCTACTTATTTGCACATGCATAGGCATGTCATCTCACACATTTGGTGCACGCTTCTACTTGCGAAGGCCATATCAACGTTTCCACACACTTTTGCTGCAATTTTGTAAAGGCAAGAATTCTGGCGATAAGTAATTTTTACGCATTATAAAATAGTTTCTCTACAGTGCGTTTCTGTCCTTTTGCAAAACGCCATTCTTAGGTAGATTTAGAAAAATTCCCTCTCAATTTCCTGTGTCTCGAACCCTTGGAGGGATAAATGAAACACATCAGTTGGGAGAAAGAGTGGGCATTTCAATGTGAGCCTCTCTCGTACGTTACCAATTCGCCTCCTGCCTTAGATGCATTTTATGTTTGCTTTGCTGGGTAGTTTGCAGTGCACTAATCATCATTATTTCGGTTCCCAGAAGTCCTTCTTTCATATACGACTATTTCATTTTTTGCAAAAGGGTTGGGTTGATTTTCAAACTCACCATTTTTTACAGCTTTCCACTCCTTCTATGACGCATATAATGAGATCATAGTACTCCATCGGTATCCGTTTCGTTTCTCAAGTGGTTAGTGCCCACTTCATTTTAGTCCACCTGTCATCGTATGCCGCTCAAAATACCCTCTCGAAATTTTATTTCCCCTTCATTCAGCTGTGACTTCAACTACTTATGGCCTCCCGCACATTATTCATAGGAGCGCTGCCTCTCACCTCCTCGAGTAATATGGTTACCGTTAATTATATTTTGACCACATCGGTAGATTTCATATCAGTCTACTGGCTCGTAGCGTAAACTCCTGCGCGTAGTTTTTTTCGCTCACGTGCGTTTCACTCTAAAGCTTGGTTAGATAACCGCTTACGATCTGGAGAGGAGAATAACGATAAATAGTATTAGCCATTTACCTTTTCGCGCTTGTAGTATCTAATCGTCATCACGAGAGGCAATAAAATTGTTGCGAATAGTGCATGAGTGCCACCTTTTACCGCCATTTCACTCCTCTGCTACACACATTCGATTAAGCAGATGGCTAGAAGTTTGAAAGTCCGAAATAGGCGGACCTCCCATCAAAGTTCAGCCTTTAGCATCTTCCAACAGCGTAAAACGACCATTATGTACCTGCAATAACGCCCATTTCCCGTGGAATTTAGCTATTTCATTTACTCATATCAGATGATTTGCGTCACAAGCAATGACAATTCGAAAAATGCTGAATCCGTTACTATTTATTACTGTTTCATCTACTCAAGATAGGCGAAAATAACGAGTGGGATTTCATTCTTACAGTCACAACAATTTAATTTAATAGAAACTTAATAATTTGAACTTGTGTTTTCGAAATCATGGGCGACATTCATAATCTCATGACATTCATTTTCCCTCTGATGTTGTTGTCAACGATTAACTAAGTATAATCCCGTGAATCGGATCTCGAAGTACATTCCTCTCCTAACTCATTGTTGAGCGGTTATCTGCATATAGCGGCGAGAGACAGCGGCTCAACAATGGCTTAGAGAAATGGAATGTACTTCGAGAGCCGATGCACGGTCGCTAGTAGAAAAGTGCTTCTTCTTCGAATACCCTCAATAGTTCGCAGTCGCCCCTCAGTTAATCTCGTGACATTATGCCCTATCTTCACTCCCTCTAAGCTGCTTTCCACTTCTGACTGAATCTATACTCTCAGTGATGAAAGATAGTCTTGATAGAGTCTTGATTTATCACTCTTGTAGTAATAGTTACTATTGTTTGTATGCAGTTTGACTACTTATTGGCATAATTTTCAATGCTACTATATATTTGAAGATGCACCTTTTGTGAAACATAACCCATAAAGTAGTCAAATTGACAACCATAGTATTCACCACTCTCTAGATGAAATTCATTTCCCTTCTATTCACAGCCATTCATTTCCGCTCCAACTCTTCTTCTTATCTCCATTGTTACCGATATCTGAGAGCCTCGTTTTATTACTAATATCTAAGAGTAATAACTACAAGTTAATCATACCACTCCCCGTATTACCAGTGCAGCCTGAGATCTTCCAATGTAACGTGTGATTACTATAGTGCTCATCGTTTCGTCGTTACTACTGTAGGTTGTTCCGAGATATTGCATCGCGTGTACATTTACTCGATCCGTAACTGGCATATAGGTCAGCCATGGGCCTTCTCCCCGGTCCTGGACCTCCTTCAACCACCGAAGATCCGGTTAAAGGCCTTTTCATGTCCAAATCTATCTGCGAGAACGGCATCTACGGCTCACTGGAAAAGGTTCGAAGAGCGGAAACCGCGTTTTAGCAGCCGGAAAATCCGGAAATTGACCGCTAAAATGAGGATGTTGATTAGGTACTGAATCATCTGGAAGTGTCATGGAAGTACCACGTCGCAAACACAGAAAACATCAAAGACAACTGGCAGAAGTTCAATGAGTTCACGAGGAAAGTCTGCGGATTCATGAAAGGTAATCATTGTATATGTTGCCCATTTTCGCTTTTTATACCAAGAGACGGGTTATTCTAAATATAGGAAAGTGCACTCACCGTAGGTGAGCTTTCGAATTGTGACCTTCTGGGGATCATAGGGCATGGAATGGGATGTCGAATGAGCATGTCAGTTTTTGCAACGGGCTACTGTAGGCCGAGAAAATCGATAAAAACGATTTCGTTGCAAGCTTGCAAACACCTGTTGTTTGCATTGATTCCATCGGTGATGTGGCGCAGCAGGGTAGGCGATGGACTGGGGTTACTGACCAGTCTGGTTCGGTGCCGCGCTGCTTCATTTTTGTTTTGCAAATTTTGTGAGTATCAGTTTCCCACCAGAAAAAAAAACATTTTTGCATCTGACAGTAGTAAGTACACGGGAAGTCAAGTAAACATGAGGTTATTTCGTACAGTACGGTGTTTTATTCGATCCATTCCCATCAGGGTGTCACCATCGGGTACTCATTGACAGCCAGTCAATGGGTCACCATCCAATAGAGTTTCAAAAACAATTTTTTATTCACAGTCTGCCAGGAGGTTACACAAATCTTATACGCCCAGTCATTCACTTTCTCGTTGTCTGTTCTCGTGAGCGGTGCATTTGAAATGAAATGCGATAGGGAACGAATCAAAGATCGAAAGATCGAAGCAGGGCGGCACCGAACCAGACTGGTCAGTAACCCCAGTCCACCGCCTACCCTGCTGCGCCACACCACCGATGGAATCAATGCAAACAACAGGTGTTTGCAAGCTTGCAACGAAATCGTTTTTATCGATTTTCTCGGCCTACAGTAGCCCGTTGCAAAAACTGACATGCTCATTCGACATCCCATTCCATGCCCTATGATCCCCAGAAGGTCACATTTCGAAAGCTCACCTACGGTGAGTGCACTTCCTATTAAGAGTTATTTTCGCTATTTGCTGAAGTTTTGTAGTGTTTCCGGAAGGGTTTCATATTTTTCGCCTACACCAACAGCGTGACTCGTCGATATTTCCGGTTCGGAGAATATTTTTCACCCAAAAAAGCATGTGTAGCCATAACAAAAGGAAGCCAACGGAGAGAAATCACTCAAGCTCGTCTACCAATTTGGGGCCTCGGGGGTTGTTGTTTTTCATTGTCTGCCGGATGCCGCGGGATAGAGTGTCAGATTCCACGACTCGTCCTTTGCATCCATTTACTGACTGTCTCCAACCCTTCTTAGAGTACATGAATGCCCAGAAACATACTTTCCAAAATGGCGTCTTGTTAAAATGGCACACAACTGTCTGAGTTCTTCTTCTGCCTTCCTCATCCGTCATTCATAGCAGTTCTCTTCTCTTCTCCTCCTCTTCTCATCATGGGCTTTGTGCCCATTTCTGGACGGGTTATGGACCGTGACCATGGCATTTCCACCATAAGTGCTCATTTACTACTTACTGCAGCTGCAGACTTTTTCCTATTCCTTCTGTCATTTGAATTGTCTTCTCTATAAGGGTGAAAGACAAGAGCGCTGTGGATATTTGTGCCAGAATGATGAAATAGACGATGCGCCATCATTTCCCGGGTTAAATTTCCATTTTACCATTATAGCGCAAATGTCCTCTTCATCTCTATAACACCCGTTCCCTTTCTCATTAGGTCATTGCACTCTTTCTACTCAACCAATGGGCATCAGATAGCATGCTGAGAAGCCAGAAAATTAGCTCATTTGTGTGACGAAAGAAGGAAGGAGGAGCTGTTGAGTGTTAGACACAACATTGTTTCCTCAAGACTCTTCCTTCTGTCCTATCTGGTTTCTATCATGGTTCGTGCATCACACGCAGTCGCCCAAAGTAGAAATGAGAAGAGGAAGAAAACGCTGTCCAAGACGAAACTCTATCGAACTTCCAAGGAACAGGTGGACAATCTACGAGGTGCGGAATGAAATATTGTCCTTAGTCTGTATTTCTTGTCTCTTGTTCCTCTTGATAGCCAAAAGACGCGCATTTAGCAATTATCCATGGGTTCTGCGCCACAATCGCTCATTGGTGTTTATAAATGGAAACGAAACTTTATTCGTTATCCATATATTTTTCTCAATATATGAAAGTTGTGTAACAGAATTTATTCTTCCACTTCCGCAAAGCTGTTGAATCTCGCTTCTGCAGCTCGATAAACAAAAGATGCGCACCCCTCCATAGAAAATCGGGTTTCTAAATCCATACTTTGCCGTAGCTGCATTGTTTATCCACTGTTAGTCTCGGTATATGGGTGCTTTGAAACATATCTGAACCGTCCATTATCAGGGAGTCTTGAACCAGCAGCTCATATCCAAGTTTAACACGCTATTTTTCTGTTCTACTAAACTGAACCGGGAAATGACGCGAACTAGCCCCGTTAGTATGATACATCGCGGACTTGTCCATTAGATTACTTAGCTGCGAACATTTCGACAGACATTTCGACCAAAAAGTGTCCATCTTTCGCACTCTCTTGACGACACCCTAGTGTACGGTCGTTAGACTAGACGGACTGCCAACGCGCACTAGTGTCTTCCGCCCTTTTTCGGCCCTCACATCATCATTCTTCTTCCCTCAGGCATTGTTTCAAGTCAAAATCGGAGAAGAATTCATCATGCCCATGGCAACAAAGTGAATTTGGCGCCTTTTTGCTCCTGGCGACCATCCGCAATCGGTCATTAATCTTTCATGTGTGAAGAGAAGAGAAAGAAGATGCTCTCTTCTCGTTCTTTCCACACCTCCTCCCCCTCTACAAGAAGCACATACACATATCTAGTACATATTGGGTGGAATGCGGCCAAAGCTGAACGCATTATTCGCGTATTACCACCGGTACTCTTTCTTTATGGATGGCAGTTTGACTATTTTTTGAGTTATGTTTCACAAAGGGTAAATCTTCAAATTTATGAAACATATTCCAAAAAGTAGGCAAACTGCCAACGAGGCAGGGCGCAAAATTAGCCCCCTGTTATCTAGGCAATCCCTAATGAACTGCACATCCCATCTGCGAATCTTTCGATCAGTAGCCGGGTGCGCATTGCTTCACCCTTCGATACTCTGCATAATTGTTTAGATGTTGCGTCTACTATCAAGTATGAAACGCATTTTCGGGAATTCTAACCTCGACAATCTCATCCAGAGCAGTTGTTTCTCAATTCGATAGGTAACTACTCTGCTGGGATTAGGGAGGTCAGAACTTCCGAAAACACATTCCATAGTAGTAGATAACTCGGAATTGTCACGCCTGTCGCAAGCGTAACTGCCACTGCGCACGAATAGTCACTTGACACCAAAAACATCTTACAATTAGAATCTCTGCAACCTGGATATATTCTTGAAGAAGAAATACAAGAGCGCCATAAAGTGAAATGGAGTGTTGCACCGTCAGGGTGATGGTTACGGTCCATTACACCATTATGGCGCAAGTGTCCGCGGCGCTTTTGTCTTTCACCCATCCTCGAGCTGATACATAACAACCCGGCAAATGCCTGTGAACCTTTCTGTCACGTCGCGTTTCCATGATTCCTTCCTAACAATAGTCCTCGTTCTCTCCTTTTCATTCTCGGTCTTTCACTCGTTTCGTTGTCCTTTTCTAACATGAAAACACTCATTCTCCAGTAACTGATGCACCATCCGTGATGCCTCCATCGTCCGTTTCCTCTGCCGATGTCTTCAACGCCATCCTCTACCGTCCACCGGGCCCCATGGACATTGTGATCCGTGCGGATTCGGCCGAATCACTCGACGACGACATCGAAGATGACACATGCACCACTAGTTATCCCTCTCCTGACCCTACCCTTCCTTGGCCTCATGTCTCTCCCGCACCTTCGACTCCACTTCCCAATCGGATATGGATCATCAAAGAACCCACGACGTCACTGACAGGTGAATATTTGTTTTGAAATAGGTATTTTTACTGGTTTTCACAGGTGAAATTAAGTAATTTCCCTGGTGGGTGTGGGAATAATATGCGTTTGGTCGTAACTGAAGGGAGGTTGCTACTCCATATTTGAAGTGCATACATCAATCATTCCATCTCATCATTCTGCTTACGAGAAGGCCTCTGACTGCCCTGAGTGCCTTGTCTTGTTCCTTCCTCCCCTCAAGATCCTTGTTCGGGTTGTCGGATTCATTCCCTCTAAGAGATTCATTCCATCACTCTTTCCTGCCCTACAACCCGTCATGTCAGAAGAGAATATGTTTTGTTTATCGAGATGGAGCCTTAATTTATGGTTCTTTCGCGGTGTCCCCTGGTGTATCTGAACCATGGTTGTTCGTTGACTAATTTCGGGTTATGTTTCTATATATACCCTCTGTGAAACATAACCCATAAAGTAGTCAAACTGCCAAACATAATCTGAACGAAGAGGTTCGCATGTCGCATTCACGTGTATGAGCCTAAACACATTCCTCGTGCAATTTCTCCAACAACCTTTGACTGACTATACTAATTTCCATTACCGCCTGCATATTATGAATAGAGGGGGACTTTCTCAGAACGGTGTTCATTCAGAACTTTTGCCGGAAATAGCATATTTTTGTATTTAAAGGAGAACATGAATATCGGAAACTGGTTGACATATGGAGAAGAGACCAGCTGTCAGTCGTGAAACCTTCACGGAGAGTCCATTTTTCATCCACGCTTCTTGCCCTCAGGGCATTTCAACCATGACTCTTCCATGTAAGGCGTCTCCTCCCTTCTT
>JACMIF010004525.1:0-12170 GCA_014805445.1 Diplogasteroides magnus | reverse complement strand
TTGACAGTTTGCTGGATCTTATTGAAGATGAAGTAATACTATGCACTTTTCTAGGTAAAAACGTATTTTTTGGCTGAGACCAGCATCGAACAACATATCATCTGTGGATGGCATTTTCAATTGACATTTAATGGCTATTGTGTATCAGTCCAAATATATGGAAAGATTAGGGATCAAGTGACGATCATGTTGAGCTGATATAAAGTCTAATATACAAGTCAAGTCTTTAAATGTGTTTTTGTTTCAAAAACAGATAGTCTTGAGCTTGGGAATGAAAAAATTTACGAGTTGCGAGTCGCTATCCATAAACATCTCTTGTGTTATTTTTCTTAGAAACAATTACAGCGGAAATTATATCTTTCTTCTGCAGAAATATCCGATCAGTCGTCCTCTTACATCCTTTCTATAGACCATTGCTACGAAACTGAATTCTGCCTTCGTATTCGATAAAGTACTGTGATTTGCGTGCTCGTCGTTCGTGTGTTCACAGCGTATGAATGTTTGAGTGTGAATGTATTCTTCCTCTTCCGTTCGCGACACTTTTCCCATTATAGGCGTTGGATTCGCTGGCCCAGCACACTACAATTTACGCATGATTGCATAGAGTCTCGCAATAACTAGAATAAATGGGCATTTATGCCATGAAGAAGGCTAACCGACAATCATATTCAAGATCAAGTATTTAGATCGCCTTTTCCCCTCGTTCATCCTATTCAAATATTTCATCTCATCAAGCGCTAAGATTTTCTTGTCGAGGTCATTTATATTGCACGGGGAGGGCGTAGCTATTCCTCATCTTTACAATTAAGGGTCATAACTGGGTGTGCCACAGAGGTCTTAGCTACCGTTGGGTCATTAATTGTAAGTTAAATCGACTGAACTGTAGTACTCTACTCCATCTCCACTCCTTCCTTATCCCTTATTTAGCCTGCAACACAAAATCGGTGAAAATCGTGCTCAAGCAATGGACTACTACAGAGGTGGGTATTGACATTTGTCGTCTAAGCTAAACAACAACATCATGTATTACTATTAGGGTGCGATAAACGAGGCAAGGCCTCGCGAGGCCTCATTTAAATGTCTCATGAACACGTCTCGTTTAGTCTCATTTAGAAGATGAGGCCTCATTTAACCGGTGTATGAAATGCAAAGTAAAATGTGGCCTCATTTAACAGTGTTGTTCCCTTAGCGATGGACCGCGCGGTAGCAGAGGCAGATGATGAATGGCCGTAAGTGAGGCCTCGCGAGGCCTCATTTACGGGGAAGTGCGGCCTCACCGATAAATGAGGCCTCATTTAAAAGTATGAAATCGTGATGAGGCCTTGTTTATTCTCGTTTATCGCACCCTAATTACTATACATTTAAATTCCACTGTTCATATTCGAAACTCTCGGAAAGAGAAAAACAAATCATATTCGCGTTTTCAGCCGAACCAAGTCTGGACCTTCTTCCCTCGACTCTCCTCACAGACATGTTCGATACCTTCGACACAAAGACTCTGAACAGTCTCCGAAGATCGTGCAGGTAATTTCTTCAATGTGACCATTTTAGACCATTTCTTGCACCTCTAGTAAAAGAGAAAAATATGAACAACTTATAGAACTGGAATCGACTCACGAAGTGCTTTGTAATGGCTTTCGAGCTGTTGTCAATCGCAGTTGATAGAGATAACGGATAAAATATTTGTAATTATTTAAGGCGGCTCAAGCACGTCGTAGACGCGAAAACTGATCGCTTCTACAAGAGAATATTGATTCTGAAGGTCTGTTACCTCGGTGAAGGCTACATTCAAGTGAAGTCCATGGTTGACGAGAATGAGAAAATTTGCCTGCAATTCATACGTGGCGTCTGTTCCTATTTCGGTCCGAGGCATCGTAAATCGATCATGCTCGGCAAGCGCTTCGCATTGTGCATGCAGCATCTTCTTCGCGGAGTCAAGGAGCTCGGACTGGTCTCCTATGGAGTGTGCACTGCGGAATTGCTCAATATCACGAGGTCTCTATTGGAGTGCGCCACATCCATCACGGTGTCATTCGATAAGGTATCAAGGTAGGCCCCAGAGTATTGAATATTTGTTATTGATCGCACGCAAAAATACAAAGATAGACAGCCAAAAAAGTAAAGATCATACTAGGTATACTGCTCAGCACTTATGAATAATAATGATAGCGCAAATTCAACAATTACAACAGCCTTTTCAGAATAACGAGGGAGAAACTGGACGAATACTTCTTTCACTCTCAGAGGCCACTACAACTTATCGGAGATTCGAAATCTATGAAGCACCAATTGGACACAAACTTCTTCAAAAGTAACAATTTAAGATTATTGTTTAAAAAAAATTTTTTCAGGTTCAGGAACTCGCGTACTCGAAGTTGATTTGGAGCCCGGATTGAATCTGCCGAAGAATGCACTGAAGATTCTCGCCGTGAGAACGGACCTTGTGGAGATAAACATTGCGAAGATTCTCGGACTGGAACCGCGGAGCATATTGGAGTGCATCAAGGCACGTACACATATTAGGCTATTAAATCAGTATTCGGTTATTAAAAGGAGCGAAACCTATGTCCTCCAGTTTTCATTTGTTTTACAATGTTTTTTTGTTGAAATTAATGAAGGTCTTTTACAAAAACTGGAACTTTACTGATATAATTTTACAGGAGCTTCTCCACAATCGCTTGCAGAAGAAGATCTGCATGTCGTTCAAGAATTTCAACGAGTCCTATTTAATGCTCGACAGATTGATGGGTCTTATTGAAGATGAAGTAATATTGAACATTTTAGGAAGAAAGAGCCAAAAAATTTCAGAATGAGCCTGGCGTCGAGCATAACTTCGTCTCCGATTGGTTTGTTGAATTGACGCTCAATAATCATTATGTACTAATGCATGTATACGGAAAGTGTTCATGTGTCGATCATTTCAAGAAGAATAACCTGTTGATTGTAAAAAAAACATCACGTTGAGGTGTTCAATTTCTTATTTCTAGAACGAATATTTTATAATAATAGTCCTTCACAAGCGTGTATTAGAGACCGACTATTTCGTTTACAGTTTCAAATTCAAATGAGACAAAATCGAAATGAACCCCGGTGAGGTGCTTTTCATTTGGATGCGATTGATATTATCTATAATACGATTTATTCTTATCCATCAACATTTATGATATTCGCTTTCTTATTGTTAGAAGCAGTTAGCGCGCGGAAGCGACTGATGCTTTAGAACACTTAGGACCGGATTTTATCTTTTTTCTACAGAAAATTCCCAGCAATCGTTCTCTTGTATCCTTTCTGTAGAACATTGCTACGAAAATGAATTTTATTCAATAAAGTACTGTAATTTGCGTACCCGTCGTAAGAAAAAGTAAATTCATATAGAAGTCAGAATATCAGGAAATACTCAATTCTGAAGTTCGAGACACTTTTCATACATATTATAGACGTGGGATTCGCTGGTCCAGCACACTACAAATTGCACATGACTACATAATTTCGATCAGTTCTCATTATCTACAAGCAATGGACATTAACATCATAAAGAAGACTGGTCGACAATCCTGTTTATGACTCGGGTGTTTAGGACGCTTTTTTGCCGAATGTCACAACATTCCAGGATTGCATCTCATCAAGCGCCAATAGTTTGTTGTTGAGGTCATTTTATGTTGCAGGGGAGATGGTAGCGATTCCTCAACTGTATCATAGGTCATGTCTGGGTATACCACAGGAACTTGTGATAGCGTTGGGTCACAAATTGCAAATTAAAATCAACAACAGAGTCTGCACTACTCATTTAGCCAGTAACACATTGTCAGGAATATTCGCGCTCAAGCAATGGACTACTATAAAGGTGGGTATTAGTTTCTGAATTAAAAAAAACAGAAAAAGAATCCCGGAAGAAAGCATAAATTTATGTGTATTTCGCTGTCTCAACTTCGCGTTTTCAGTTTCACCAAGTCTGGACCTTCTTCCCTCGACTCTCCTCACTGAAATGTTCGATATCTTCGACACAAAGACACTCAATAGCCTCCGATTGTCGTGCAGGTGATTTCTTCAATAGCAATGGTCATCGTTTCTTGCACAAAAAAGAATCCTTCGCAAATTTGCGTATGCAAACAGTTATTATGACAACAAGGGCTTTAGCGTTAGGGCATAATACATTTGTGATATTATAGTTTAAGGCGATTCAAGCACCTGGTAGACGCGAACACAGATCGTTTCTACAACAGAACATTGATTGTGGAGTGTTCAAATGAATGAGTAGACATGCTCCTCGGTGAGGTGCCTTTTCATTTGCGTGCGATTGTGAATATCGATATTACTATTTTATTGTTCTTATCCATCAACATGACTTGTCTTCTTTTTCTTAGAAACAGTAACAGCGGGAACGTCTGATGCAGCAGAACATTTAGGACCGCAATTTCTCTTTCGTCTGCAGAAATATTCCATCAATCGCTCTCTTGTATCCTTTCTGTAGACCGTTGCAATGAAACTGAATATTATCTTTGCATTCAATAAAGTACTGTAAATTGCGTACCCGTCGTAAGAAAAAGTAAACTCATATAGAAGACAGTAGATCAGGAAATACTCAATTCTCGTTTTCGGCTTGGCCAATTGACGGACGAGTAGTTCGAACATAAATATGAGTTCTTGAAGAAAACTCTGAATGCGCAAAATGACAACGAATCGTTCCATTGGGCGCAAAACCTGCACAAAATTGTGAATATTATTCCTCCGTCGCTTCTTCGATTCATCTGCTTTGAGACGTCCCGTCTGAACAATAAACATGGCAACATTAAGGTGTCGCTATCTGTGACTTTAGTGCAATTGTCATTCGTCTAATCTCCGCGTGTGTTAGACATTTTTTCTCCGCATTTTCTTTCGTGTGTTAGACAAACTAATGTGCTTCTATTATATGAATTCACTGTCGGAAAAGTATGTATTGCTCGATAGGCTCTTGCGTGCTTTTGCACCGGTAGACCACCCGCGACAGCACAACTCTAGGTAGTCTAGGTAATCCTATGAAGCAAGTGTCCCATCTCGGCAATTCCGAATAATAATGGAGTTTGAGAATTGGAAGCAAAGATCAGAATGCGACACATACTGGCACAGTAAGTGAGCTATGCGCATTGAATATAATTGGCGAAAAGAAAACATTGTGGCATAAACTTATGTAACAAATGTATTGCGTCTTCCCCGAAATCATAGTGAACTTGAGGAGCACTAGAAGTGGGATAAGAGTACAACAACATTCTTACGAAATTCAAGTGCGTCAGCCTCGCCAGAATCAGCAGATCCAGTCCGAAGCACCTAATCGTAATCGTATAAGAAGGAATGTACAGGAGTGGTCCGGCCATAATCCTCGAACAGGGAGTGTTGCAGTACTCCCAACTGAGTGAGGAGTAGACGAAGGTCTCCGCACAACCATCTAGACGACTGCTTGTAATATTGCAGAATTTGCTCGAATCAAGATATTTTTCTCGGCATGTTAGCGTGGAAGCCTCTCACGGCGATGGGCGTGGACATTATCAATACCTCCATCTTCACGGTGGCCTAAATGCACTGATCGCATCTGAAATCGAGTGCAAAGTGTTTATTTCACCGTGCGCCGAACACATTGCGGTAATAGAATGACGAGCCTTTTCCCGGAAAGCGAGAAAGTGTAGGACAACAATCGAATATGCTGATCTCTGCGTATGTTTACTCCGTGAAATTATGCCATGGTGTTGCTCGAATGGTACTGCTAACTTTCTGGAACGCTTGCATAAATGTTTGAATGTGATGAACACATGATTTATACGTACTTCGTGAACATTGCGCAGTCTCTATGACCAATATCTTCGCACTAATATCAAACATCATTTAGAAAACAGCTGCAAAGTCGTTGTTTTGACGATCTCAACATCGGTCGCCCTTCAATGAATTCATCAGTAAAAAACAGCTGCAGATGTTTCTGTCGCAAACATGTTGGCTGTTGGAATACGAGCAATTGCTGTCTCATACTAATTTAATTCTGTCATGGAATATGATAATCAGCCGGCCGCTCAATAACATGGCGAATGAAGTGAAGGGTGATGGGAGTCCCGATCCCGGCCACTATAATTCTTGTAATTCTCCGTTGATCCCGGGTTGGTGGCCGCTCCACTTATTCTTCGTCGGGCGTTATTAACGACACCCTACTGTGCACACTAATGTATCTGGAAGCGGCTCAGGTTATTTCGGACAGCTGCAAGTGTGGATAATATTGCTTGAGGCAGTGTAAATGAGAATAATAATTCAACATTCATCTGCTTGGAGCGGTGATTCACATGCAACCACATTAGGCATTTTGACGTCAGATGGGAACGTTCGGCGATCCTTCCTCTCCAAATCTCCAACCATTCACTGTCGCTCATGACTTCACTGGAGTACTCACGGTCATCATAACTATTATCACCGTTTACCTTGTAATTTGTCATTCGGGTAAATCGTGCGAGACCTACAGATACTTTCTTCTTCTCAATGTGGTGCGTCCTCTTTACAATTTGCACACTGCAGAAAGTCTATTGAAAACGGTCTTAACGATCACAGGGTTCCCTTATAAATGGGTTTAGTGTATTTCCATTCGTCCATCCTCCGCCGAGCGGTTGTCTATCGCATGCAGATACAATAGCTACGCGGAGGTTAGACGACTGACAAATGCACTAAATGCATTGATGAGCCAACCCTTAAAGGATAGTCTACTGAGAAAGGTCTTGCATAATTGGCATAACTTTCGAACTTTCAGGGCACGAATTTCGTCGCAGACGTCTTTCTGAACATCTTGTGTCAACCGGTTATCTTCAGAGAAGGCATTTGCGTGTTCACCCAAGGGCTTCTCACTCGCTCCGTCGGAGTCGACCCGCACTTGCAAATAGTATGCATTTTTACTGATTAATGTTATCCTAACGTCTCGCTTCTCTTCTGCATTTTCAACAGTTTAATATAGTAATGCAGTTGCAAGCAGGGATTTGGAATTTCTCACTAGCCGGAAAAATATTGAGCGATAATTAAATGCTCAGGTTGTTACTTTCGTCGTGATCTCCTACCATGGACCGGCCATATGCACTTGCTTCCTGTACAGACACCAGGTGCTTCACGTAATTAATCATTGGAACTACCTATAGCGGCCGGGTCGATTAAATGGGCTCACGGCACTTGCGCACAGTGACACTTGCGCACAATGCGACATAACCTTATTCACTGAAGAGATACAAAATGCTCCAATAGTGAAAAATTATTGCCTCAATGAGACGAATATTTCGACTGTTCACGTTAGTAAAAATATTCGCCAAGAAAAAAGATATAAAAATGTGTTTGTGCGCAAGTGTCGTCGTCCCGATTAAATTCCTGACGAATGGATGAATGAAAATGTCGGGAACAAAGGGTATTTCGCTAATCGAAGGCGCCGTCATTCATCATTAAGAATGACCAAATGAAAAGAAGGAAAACAATTTCATCATATCTGTTTGTTTCAAGCGATTACGGTGTTGTTTTGTTGCGAATCGTGCCCCGAAAAGATCCGCTAGACAACGAAATCATTCCCAGCTCGTTCGTTGCCAAAGAGGTCCTTCCACAACCGTTCCTCAGAGATAAAACGCTAGGGAAGAAAAAAAATGTCCGGAACAGTTCTGGAACGAAAAATATAGTTTTAATGGATATCTTCTGTTTTATAATACACAGGATGATAGGATATTGCCTCACATTGTGCCGAATGAAGATTAAAACTTGTGTCCGCTGAAACACTAAAAAGAATGACTGGTTACTGCAGATAGTGATGCTTCCATCTTCTCCGTTCAAATTTCGTCTGCGAACGTGCGTTGCTGTCCTAACGATCATTGGATGCGTAAATTCGGCAATGTTTGCCATATACCCGAGCGTAAGCACGAAAACTAATAATTAAAAAAAATCTTGGTTACTTCATTGTTTTCAATCGCAAGTTATGGCCATTATTAATATTTTTGAACCAGGTACGAAAACTAATAATTTTTCAAACAATCACGGTTACTCGAAAATTGATTTGAAACGTATATACTGGTCATGAATATGTTTCCAGGCATATGTGCTCAAGAGAGAAGGCATCGATAGATTCTTGAACCAGGTAACAACAACGAACCGAAAAGGTCTAACATTTTCTTTCAGTCGTTGCCTTCACTACCGCTCGAATTCATTGAGCGAATTGTGTGCTACGACCATGGCATTTTTCTCCCAATCTCCGCGCAAACAACCATTTCCTCCTCCGGCTACTGTGCCTTCATTATTATTGAAAGTTTTCTAATTTTCTAATAACTTTAATTTTGAAAATATTCAACATTAAAAAATAAGCACACATCGAACTATCAAAATGTGCACGACAACATAACTGATTTCAGCTGTGTTTGCACATTCGTCGAACACTCCGAGGCAATGCACAGAGCATGAGCGAGAAGACGAAGGAATTCCACCGTAAATTGATGAACATGTTGATCATGCAGGTAAAACTGATTTCGAGCGTCCGATCAACTGCTACATTCGGATATTATAAACTCCAATGAACTAGAAGTATTATAAGAGGCCGAAATTTAGGTTGAAATGTATTAACTACTTACAATCAGGTTACTGTTCCTGGCCTCTTGATCATTCTTCCCGAAAGCATACTTGGCCTTATCTGCATGATTAAACAGGACAGTGGTAAGTGTTACCAGTCCAGCTATCGATTATTTATCACTGATCTTCTCTACTGATGACGAACTGAATGAAGTGAATAGCACATTTCATAACTGAGAATATGAATTTTTAATGACATGTTCATAGACAATTTCGACCACGCTGATGGTGTTGTCATACATCATTTGCCGTCAAAATGCCTATTCTTTCAAATATGTCCTATTGACATATCATAGCTAATAAATAATATTCAATATGCAGTTTTCGTCCCGTTCGCGATCCAGCTACTCTCCTTTCACTCCATCGTGCATTGCTTCTTTTATTAATTGCAACAACGAAAAGTTACCGCGAAGTCATCACGAAGTTATCACTTCCACCGTAATGCGGAGACTCAAATACATTCAGCCATCGTTATCCGGCCCATACACCATTTCTCGATAAACGCCTCATCTAATGCTATTATTTATAAAATAGATCTTTACAATAATATGAATTATTATTTTTTTGGAATATCCTCATAGTCATCGTTTTCACGATCACAACTTCGGTTCACATGCCCTCAAAATAAATCAGCTGTACCTATCTATGCACATCGAATAAAGTTGTGTTATGCACACACTCATATGCATGCCAACGCGGCTCTGCATATTTCAGACAGCTGGAATTACAAATATGGAGAATAATGTTTGAGTCATTGTAAATGATAATAACAATTAAATATATGCAAGGAACGGCGATTCAGCCGCAATTGCATTAAACGTTAAAGGGGCGGTCCACTCTATTCTGAAGTAACCTCAACACCGGACTCCCGCACGGATTGCTTTCCCCTCGGAGGAGGGAGAGGGCAAAGGAGAGGATCGAGGGAGGGGAACAGTCAATTAGCGCCTCGCGCAGTTCACTTTAGCGCTAATATCTTTTTCACCGTTGATTATAACGATTTACATTCAACAAGAAAGTCGAAGATCTTATCGAGCCGAACAACTCAAATGTTGAGTGTTTTTGAATATAATGACTTTGAACTAGTGTGGGGGTAGGGAGTACGTTATTGACAGCCGTTCATTTCTAGTCGTCTAAGTTCACTCACAGCGGCCGTCTGTACAAAGTGAGAGACGACCGCTCTGAGTGAACATAGAAGAATGGGAATTAACGGCTGTCAATAACGTACTCCCTACCCCCACACTACTTTGAACCGAGATTCAGAGCAATTATTTTTCTTAGTTGAAAATTAGTCTTTGTTCTTAATCTCGGTTCAAAGTCATTATATTGAAAAACACTCAACATATGAGTTGTTCGTCTCGATAAGATCTTCGACTTTCTTGTTGACTGTAAATCGATATAGTCAAAGGTGAAAAAGATATTAGCGCTAAAGTGAAGTGAGAGAGGCGCTAATTGACTGTCCCCCTCCCTCGATCCTCTCCTTTGCCCTTTCCCTCCTAAGAGGGGAAAGCAATCCGTGCGGGAGTCCGGTGTTGAGGTTACTTCAGAATAGAGTGGACCGTCCCTTTAAACGTAAGATGGAGAAGATGGTTAAACGTAACCTGAGATTAAACGTAAGATGCCATAGTGTTGCTCTAATGGTACTGCTAAATTCCTGGAACGCTTGCTTAAAAGTTTAAATGTGATGAACACATGATTCATACTTCGTTAACATTGCGTAGTCTCTACGACAGACCCATAAATATCAAACATCACATTGAAAACAGCTGCAAAGTCGTTGTTTTGACGATCTCAACATCGGTTGCCCTTAAAGGAGCCGTCCGGGAGATTCATCTCGGAGGAATCAATACTCTCCGTCTATTCATTCCTCCTAGTTCCCTCACTTCTCACCGGTAGACTTCTTTAAATGAATTCAACAGAAAAAAACAGCTGCAGATGTTTCTGGCGCAAACAGTGAGTTCAATCTATTAGTGATGGCTGATGGAATACGAGCAATTGCTGTCTCATCCTCAATTCGTTTTGTCATGGAATATGATTATTAGCTGTTCATTAACATGGCGATTGAAGTGAAGGATAATGGGATTCCCGGTCCCGGCCACTATAATTCTCTTCATTCTCCGTTGATCCCGGGATGGTGGCTGCTCACTCACCGTGACTCCCTGGCGTTATTAGCGACACCCTACTGTGCACTCTAATGTTCTCGCTATTTCAGACAGCTGGAAGTGTGATAGCATGGCTTGAGACAGTGTAAATGAGATTAATAATTCAACTTTCATCTGCTGGGAGCGACGATTCAGAAGTAACCACATTAGGCATTGGATGGGAACGTTCGGCGATCCGTCCTCTTCAAATCTCCGAGTATTCACTGTCTCTCATGACGTAACTGGAGTAGTCACGGTCATCATAACTATTATCACCGTGTAACTTGTAATTCGTCATTCGGGCAAATCTTGTGCGACCTACAGATATTTTCTTCTGCTCAATGTGGTGCGTTCATTTTGCAATTTCCTCCCAACAGACAGTTTATTAAAAGCGGTCTTTAGGATATTCTACCGAAAACGGTCTTACAGCATTGGCATAACTTTCGAACTTTCAGGGCACGAATTTCTTCGCGGACATATTTCTTAACATCTTCTGTCATCCGGGGATCCTCAGAGAAGGAATTTGCATGTTCACTCAAGGCCTTCTGACTCGCGCCGCTGGTGTCGACTCGCACTGGCAAATTGTAAGCATATTTACAGTTGAATTTTATCGTGAAATTTTATCGTTTCTCTACAACATTTCCCATCATTTATTATTGCAATGCAGTTAGGAGCACGAAATTGACCTTTCTTATGAGTCGGAACAATTACAGAGCGATGAATAAACTCGCAGGTTGTTACTGTCGTCGTGGTCTCCTACCATGGACCCGCCCTTTGCACCTGCTTCATGTACCGACACCAGGTGAATCACCTACTCAATCATTGGAAAACTGGGGAACAAAAAATAAATAAACGGAAACTGGAACGAACATATCGCGTTCACGGTTCTGCCTAGAGCATACAGAAACATAGGAGAATGTCTCACATTGTGCTCACATTGCTGAAAGCCTAAAATTCAATGGCTGTCTGTTGCAGGTTGTTATGAAGCAAAAGGATGACCAATGGGTCAAAATAGTATTTTTATGTACAGTCCAGCCCAATCCCCCAAGCGAACGGGGATCCCGGGGACTGGAACAACGAAATGATGCGACTTTTTAGTATCCGTTATTTTAGTTAGTAAACTCCGCATCGTTTGACATGTTCAACATGTCAGGAAATATTACCTCTGTTGAGTTATTCACAGCGCGTCAAACCTCAATGTGCTGCCCGTCATGAATTATTTCATGAAATGTGCGCGACGCGTCTTTCTCTTCCGTGCACGTTTGGCTTGTAACGTGGTGTGGCGCCAGTGTGTTTGACTAGGATTTTCGAGGCCGGGGTTCGGATCCCGCCCATACCAAATGTTTTTGCATATTTAATTTCTTGCTTGACTTCATCGGATCGTTATACAAAGGAACAATTTCGGCATGAAACACTGTTCGTGCACCTAATCAA
>JACMIF010004524.1:0-12171 GCA_014805445.1 Diplogasteroides magnus | reverse complement strand
ATTTTATTCTTTTTAGCAACTAAAATTTTGCTAAAAATTTTTCTGTGAAATGTTTGAACGTATTTCAGAAAGTACTCTTCAAGATGAATCGAATGGAAAAAAGAAATCTTAAAAAATATTGAAAATGAACAGAGTTATGATTTTCTGAACTGAGATCATGGAAATGAAGTTGACGAAAAACATGATTTCATGCTATTTCCGAACCATGGGGGATATCGGCCAAAAGCAGTATATCAGAAACTTCTTTTCCGATATGCATTCAGAAAAATCACTTTTGGTCTTCTTGACACCAACTTGACGAAGTACTGACAGGTGGGGCCAAATTGGATCCGGTATTACAGATAATTCGTCTTACAACTAATTACAATACGTGGTGAACAATAATGTAACATAGTTTGTTAAGTTATTCGAGAAATATGGTCTCATAAAAAATTAATCTGTTCGAGAGAAATATCATAACGTGCCGGAGTAGCTTTCGATAGGGGATGAACTCTCGGTGCATTTCGTTTTTAAAACGATAATGGGAGCAGTACGATAACATATTTATGCAGCTAGTGTAATGGCCATACCAATCGAGAAGCGTGAAATGTCTGCAAATGTGCACTAAATACCATTTTTAAGTTCATTGCTATAAGTAAATGCCCGAAAGATGAGCTAATAATGAAGTTCATTTTTCATTCTTCCCTAGAAGCACAGCGTGCCGAAAAGTGGAACATCCTACTATTGCAGCGCGTCAATATCGCGCACATTCGTGAAATCGCGACGAGTCCCACTGTACCTTCAACGGGACGCGTCGCGGTTTCACGAATCTGCGCGATATTGATGCGCTGCAATAGTAGGATGTTCCTCTTTTCAGCACGCTGTGTATAAGTCATGAATGTGATTCCCGCGAACCTTGCCGTTCGCGCCACCTAGTTTACATTAGAGTGGGCGTCATAGGATCATTTTGAGGAATTGTTCCCGGCGAATCGGTCGAGGAATGAATTCCTGTCCCCTTCATGAGGAAAATTCCCGGGAAGTGCAATAGGAATTTTACATAGGAAGGATTCGTCCTTTCATTTCCTTTCATTTTCTTCCTCAACACGGTCGCTCTCATGAATAAAGTAACGGTGGTCGACGTTTATTATGGAAATTTTTTTTTCATTTGTTAATACAACTCTTGTTGATCAACCGCTCGTTATGCAGGATAAAGCGAAAGAATGATTATGACAGAGGAATTCCCAGGAATTCCTCATTCCTGTGAATTCCTCTTCCTGAGGAATTTTCCCAGGAAATTCCTATTTCCTCAAGAATTCCTGTCACGCCCACCCTAGTTTACATTCATAATATTATTGTGGAAAGCGAAATTGAAAAACATCAGTACGCCGCGAAGAGTTTTGTTTATCCGAATTTATTATTGTTTTGAAACATATCTCAACGTTATTTTGACACATTTTGTTTGATCGATATTTAGCTAGACCATTGCTCAGAGGACTCCAAAATGCTTTCAAAATCATTATTGGTTAATCCAAATCAAAATACGTTGAAAAACAGCTCAAATTCACAAGTTCACTATTGCGTTCGAATATGCTTCAGTGCGCCTTTATATAATAATTACGACACTATGCGCTAAATAGCGTAATGTTTATAGGACCGCCGAAAAGAGTCATGTGTATCTTCTATATCAATCCATTTTTCCACAATAATAAATAGGGTTCCCTTATCAATTCATTGACTGTATTTATCATTCGTCTAACCTCAGCGGAGCAGCTGTCTATCGTTTAAAGAGTAACAGCTCTGCGGAGGTTAGACGAATGAGAAATGTACTAAATTCATTGATAAGGGAATCCCAATAATAACCTTTACCTTCAGCAAATGAGAACTGAATCGTTCCGAGAGCAACAATCGCCTGCAATTTTATCAGTAGCAACATTATTTGGGATAGCCTATTCGACGGCCCGACGGCCCGACGGCCCGGGCCGCACTGCGTGGCAGCCCTTTTTTGGCAAAGTGCCAAATTTTCAAATTTTTTCAAATTTTCGCTCACTGCTTCGATTTTCGTTTTTTTACTGTTTTTGCACTTCCGGTGCGCTATTCTCTGAATTTCATCATACTTTTCAAAAAATCACACAAAATCGCAAAATGCACCAAATTCAATTCTGACTTCACTTTTGGATACCCCATGCTTAAAACTTGTAAAAAATACAAAATCAACCTATTTCGTCATCATTTTCCAATAATCCCAAAAATTCCCAAAATGCACTAAATTCAATTCTGACTTCTAAAAGTGAAGTCAGAATTGAATTTGATGCATTTTGCGATTTTGTGTGATTTTTTGAAAAGTATGATGAAATTCAGTGAATAGCGAACCGGAAGCGCAAAAACAGTAAAGAACGAAAATCGAAGCAGTGAGAGAAAATTTGAAAAAAATTGAAATTTTGGCACTTTGCCAAAAAAGGGCTGCGACGCAGTGCGGGGGCCCTGGCGACCCGGGCCGCGCGGCCGGCCGCGGCCGTCGAATAGGCTATCCCACATTATTTTATTATTGCTTTATAATAAAACCGATCACAGGATCGTCTATATAAGGGGTCGGTTTGAGTTGTGTAGTATACTGCAGAAACCTGCAATGCACTAGGGTATCTCATTATTGTTACGCCAATGAAAGATCTATCAAGGTCATCCTAATCATCAATATATTGAGGTAAAACTCACAAGAATGACCGCGACAGGACGCATCTTGGTCCGCCGAGAGCTTCCACACGTCCAAATTCTCTGAGAAATCATAGTCTTGGCTAGCTAAAGGAAGGGAGAAGGAGAGGGGAAAATGAACCAACCGCCTGGGATGGGGAGAGGACGACAGAATGAATGGTCAATGGGTGAAATGAGACACATTGACATAATGAGGGCATGCAAAATCAGTCCTAATGATTCAAATGAGGCAACGCATTCCGAACTATGCTAAATCGTCTTTGAAACTTTGATCTTTGATTCAGTGAGCTAGAATATATTCCCTATGCCCTGACTACTCTGCCCTCTCTCACTTTTCCACGTTCTATCACCATTTTCCTTCATTCAGTAAGAAATTGCTACTAAATATGTATTGCAGGCCTTCATTCAATCAAAGGGGAGTTCAGCCATCGATATGTTCACGTGAAAAAACAGTCTGAGACGGGGAAATTCTTTATTAAGATAAATAATAAGTGTTGTAAGCTAAACAAAATAAGGGGTTTTCCGATTAAAGAAAAGTGGTAGACACACTCAATTTGGGGTGCTTCTTGCCTGGATCAAGAATAGTGAATAAATTTCTTGAGCAAATTCTACCAAGGCTAGTTTTCTTTAATTTCGAGGAATTAAAGATAATATATACATTATTACACACTGTTTTCTTCCTGAGGGAAGAGTTAGAAAACGATACAGCTGAGTATCACGCATCCTACCTGAACTGTTACTCTAATCTATTTATCGCACAGTTGAAACGTATTCCGTAATGACGAAATAGCACATAAAAATGAGAGACCAGGGTGGCGGCATCCAGGTGTGAGGCGCGTACTAGTAATGCCAGTTCAAATAGAATGCATAATATTCACAAAAATATTTTTCATTTCATAATGATGGCACTAATAATCATCACTTCAGTCACTTTTCTTCTTCATAGGGTGGTCAGAGGATGTGAAGAAACGTTTCCTCGTCCATTTCAGTGTCTTCAAACCGAGATAACCGGAAATGATGACAGAGATGAGCAGAAATGCGACTACGTCCAGTGAGTTGAGCTGAAAATAGGAACTGAGGGGTTGCTGTAAAGAGCATTTCTCATTCGCCTGGCCCATTTGGAGCGGTTTTCTATGAAATATAGAGGCAGCCACTCCGTGGAAGATGAGGAACGCATTTTTACTATCGATTTAGAAATTCTGATAGGAACCTTCACTATAATATGAGAGAATAGGCAAATCTGACCGGCAGGCTGACAATCCGAAGAATCGTGTTATTACCTGAATGAAGTTCATGTGTACAGAAGGTGGAGTCAGCTGATCGAGTGTCTTGAACTCCGCCACCATCTCTGTCCACTTCACGAGGAGAGTCTCAGGGGAGACCGGGCGCTTCTCCAATTGAGCACGGATACGACGCGCGGCGGAGAGCATACTGTAACGGCTCACTTACCTAGCTGTGTTTCTATTTATATGGAAAATATTATTTTTGTATAAAATTATCTTTATCTCATTTTTAAAAATATTATTAGACATGTGTAAGTTTTTTCGGAAGAAATTAGGCACTTTGATTGTTGATTTCATAATGAAACTCACTTCGAATCAGTCAGCATCTTCCTCAGAGCCCGGACTACGTTTTCGCGATCAATATCTCCTTTTCTAAACAGTCTTATGGAAATAATTAGAATCAACAAATATACGATTACATTAGAATGATCGACATGAACACATTAATGAAACAACATTAGATTAGGGAACGATTTGTGCACAGTTTTTCGTCCTTGCGCAGATGCGAGTCATTATCTCTCGCTATCCTAGAGGACCAGTCGAACGAGAGCACAGATAAAAGTCAGTCCAAAAGTCGTATCCTACCTCAGATGCACTCCGAATCCCAGTTTCTCGGCCAGATGCGCGTTCCTTGGTTGGTCGAAGACGAGAGGAATAGTCACCATGGGAACGCCAGAGTGCACTGCGTCCTATGTGTTGTTCATGTAAACTGCATTTAAAGTCAGCTCCCATGTGTTGATTTTACCTGGAAGCTGTTGTATCCAGCGTGGGTGATCAAACCACGGGCCTTAGGGTGTTCTGAATAAATGCAATATACTTGTTTTTCCAATGGAATCTCTGAAATCTGAAATCATCATTGCCGCCTAACATAGTAATCAGTTTCATACTCGCCTTCAGTCGTGATTTGAAATACTAAAACGGAACATGATTGTTAAATGAAAAAGTCTGGCAATCCATATATAATAGTGACGAGACAGGATAATTCCATGTATTATGCATCCTTTCTGGACTGTTATTCCTAGTACGCGTCTCACACTTGGATGCCACTCTGGTCTCACATTTTATGTGCTATTTCGTCGTTGCGGAATATGCTTCAACTGTGTGATAAATAGACGAGAGCAACAGTTCAGTTAGGATGCATAATACTATTGGAACACAAATGGGAGAATGACAAGAGCGCCAGGGACGATTGAGCCGTAATAGTGCGGAAAAAAATAAAGTCGCTCACGTAGCAGATCCTTCTGCGGCAACCACTTGGATATGTGGACATTTGAAGGGAGAACTCCGTCTAGATCATCAGTCTCGTATCTAAACCTCATGTGAATTGACTATTTAAAATTTTTACAATTTTTTTGCCTCAAGCTAAGCAAGTTGCGTTAATTCTCCATTCAAAATGGATCTCGTAAAAAACGACGTCATTTGAAAACGACCTATTATATCATTCTTGTACATTTCAAATCTTAATGAAGATCCTACGAGGATAGAAAAAATTATAACATTCTTGTACATTTCTAATCCTAATGAAGATCCTACGAGGATAGAAAGTAGGTGCTAGGGTTTCGAAATAGGGAGTAGAGTGCATTAGTCTGCTGTCTGATTCACGAGGAGCTGTTGTCTATTGCATGAATGCCATAACCGCTTCTCGGGAATCAGACAACAGACGAATGACCTCTACTCCCGATTTAGAAACCCTAGTAGGTACCTCAAGAAGAATTGAACGTTTGGAAACTGCGAGAACGCGTAGATGAATGCGTCTTTCCATCTGAATACAATTCATTTATGAATATCTGCGTACAAATGACAGGATTGCACCAAAAATTGGTTCTGATTCGGAACATTTATAATGCATCCTATCTAAACTGTTATTTCTAGTACGCGTATCACACCTGGATGACACCCTAGTCTCTCATTTTACGTGCTATTTCGTCGTTATGGAATATGTTTCAAATGCGAGATAAATAGACTAGAGCAAGAGTTCAGTTAGGATGCATAATAATAGAAACAAGGGTTGGAGACTTGTATGCAAAATCGGCTGTTCACTTGCCCTACATTACAGATACAGGTTTTGTTAAACATAACCGACAAACTTCTCATAGAAACTCACTTTTGCGGCATCTTGAACATGGGAATTACGGATCCGAATGTCATGACTACAATTCCATCGGTGGCAGAAGAAGTCAGATTCGCATACAACTGCAAATGAGATGTTATTCATGTAAAACGAATTATCTTAGTTCTACAAAACCTAAATGTACCTATGTCACGGACTCAGTCCGAGCGTGTATCCGTATGTCCCACCAAAGCACCGTTCAACGTGGTCCTACAGACCCGAATACAAAAGTTCCGTTCTAATTCATTCGACGAGACAAGTTCAAAGATATTATTGATCTTTGATCTTTGATCTTTCTGCTCGAGAAACATTCCATCCTTACCCCTTCCAGCGGCCTGGTCCTCTCCTTCGTAATTCCCAACCCGCCGATGTTCACAATCTTCGACAGCGTGGGGCGTGCATAATCATAGAGCTCGTGGCTGTTCACCATAATCAATGGAGTCCTAAATCAAGTGATTTGCGTTCATTTGAGAGAGCAGATCATTCAGTTTTCGTACTCTGTTTTAGGTGTTCTAAATCGGAAAATTTGTCTTCATTCTTCTCCGGAGCGATGTTATCTATCAGGGGAATGATTCGAACAAAAATGACGATAAAATAGCTTATAAATATGGTTTACATGATAAGCATTGTATTCGGTGATATTTGGGTTAACTATTTTGTTATTCCCGATTTGTTAAAGATGAATGTGAACAAACTCACCTTTTTGCCAAGTCTGTCAAATGCGGGAAGTCAGCGCCGAAATGCCGACGGAACATGGCCGTTTCCCTGTTGGCAAATACTCTGAAATGTAGTTCGAGTCATTTCACTGGGTCAGCATACGGGCGACTTCGTTCGCTTTGGAATGGGGGACTGCATCGGGATCGCCTTATGGAACCTTATTGACGGCCGTTCAGTTCTAATTGTCTAACCTCATTCCTCGCGGTCGTCTCTCACTTCGCTGAGACGAACTCTAATTGAAAGAGCGCAGTTACAATTAGATGGTTAGAAATGGACGGCTGTCAATAACGTTCCATAGGGCGATCCCTGCTGTAGAAGGAGCCCTAACCTCGGCCAAATCTGCTTGAACAATCTCCATCCTATGAAAGACAACACACGCTGGAAGAATGAGAGATCATCGCCTGCGTCCATCATGGTAGCTGAATTTTCATTGATTTTTAGCTGGATATCTTTTTCATTTATTTTTGCAATGATGTAGTTTCTACTTTTTCCAAATGCAATTTTTTAAAATCAGTAAAAGTATTTTTTGACCTTCTCATCAATTTCATAAATACTAACGTGTGCAGTAGGACGAAGGTAGAGGCACTCCGGACACGTCAGCCACGAAATCGGCCAATGTCCCCGTGTTCATCCAGATCCAAGAAGGAATTCCTACAATAGTTTTACTGTTGAAGAAGTATACCGGTGAGAAGTGAAGGAGCGGGGAAGAATGAATAGGCACAGAGTTTTCATTATTCCGAGAGGAAACTCCCCGGCGTCCTACTTTATTATGTACAAGGGTTTCTAAGTCGGCTGCAAAGTGTATTCTCATCCGTCTAATCATCTTCTCGGGGATGTTGTAACTTCGAACGATAAACAACTATTCTGAGGGGATTAGACAAGTTGGAAATGCACTTCACTGCCGATTTAGAAACCCTAATCCGTACTTTATGAAATTCGGAACTGATTTCGGATTCATCTGTTTTCTTAGGATTGCAAAATATGAGGGTATGAGAGAATGACATAAATACCTGTAACATTAATCAGTCCCATGGGGCAGAACGAGTGCATGTAGGCGAACGCGACATCGAATTTCTGCTCTTTGACATACTCTATGAAGGAGGCGTTCGAGATGAGGTCTAAAGGGTTCGTGAACATTATTACTGCAAATATATAAAATGAATTAAATGATTTTAAATGATTTCATTGAGCTCAGATCTCTTCTCGAATGAATGTGGAAAGATATTGTGTATCCTGCATTACAGTATATTTGAAGCTTTTTCGTTTCAGAAGGGTTCAGATCGCTTCTATCGGTTTCGGGCTTTGATATGTGAAATCAGCAGAGAAGATTATTCTCCCATTTTTTTCGGACCGCGAAAAGGTATTCAGAATGAGAACTCGTGTTTTAGTACATTGTTTTGGGGGTATTGAATGGGTGTTCTGAAAAGTGTGATAAGTGTGAAAAGAAAAATAATCGTAGACAGTACGAAATATGACTCACTTTCACATGCGTTGACCATACCGAACATCTGCGCGATCAGGTTGCGTTGTCGCTCGTCCCATAGGGGAGCGCTCTGAAACAAATGGAAAAAACCTAATTAACAAAAAATAACTGTCTTACTAAAAACATAAACCGGCTCTGATTGAGACACCAGCATTTTTTTGTAAATAACGTTGTTCCTAGTGCAAAATTACAAGCTTTTATAAAAGCTGGAGCGTCAAGGTATAGATTATAATACTACGACCGCAGTCCAGCCCGCGACTACCAGTACTATTTTATAATAGTTCCAATTGGTAAATTTGTATCATACTTTTCCGCCGCGCCGTTGTCTCATTCAATCATAGGCGACAGTGCGGTGGAGAAGAATGTCGAAAAAAGTACAGATTTTGAACCCTGCTATCGTATACCTCGAATACAATCTGTGAGTGGGCGTGCGTCATTGCATCCCCATCTGCGCCCGTGGAAATGTTGACGAAGTGGTCTGCAAATAATTTGCTCATTTCAGCATTACGAATGACACTCCTTACTAGATGGTTCTAAATTGGCAAATTTGCGGTCATTTCTCTCCGTTGCGCTCTTTTCTGCCAGGGAGACTGCGCACCAGAGAAGAATGGCGACAAATTTACCGCTTTTGAACCCCTACTCCTAACTATTATCTATGCAACTGGTCGATGTTCCTGCAAACAACAAGATTGAATATTTTGGATGATCTAATGCAACGTCGCGCAATTTACTCCGTCTGATACACTTACACTTGACGCTTTTGTGGGCATGAATCTGCTGGAAGTTGGACTCGTACACTGCGAGCACAAAGAGCGACACATTATGTCCTGCCTGGAATAATGCCCGGGTACAGTAATCGGGATTTCAATCAATATTATGAAATACCTGCGCCAGCGTTTCCGCGATGCGTACGTTGAATATTACCTGCAAATTCTTTTGAAGTTAGACATGATGACCTGAGAACTAGCGATTCAAAATCGGTAGTAAGTAAATGCACTTCTCATTCGTTTAATTTCCGCGGAGCGCTTGCCTCTACTAGGGGTTCAAACTAGGTAAATTTGTCTTCATTCTTCGTCTCACTCCCTGATAGACAACGGCGCTACGGAGAAGAATGACAGCAAATTTACCTATTTAGAACCCCTAGTCTCCACATACGAAAGACAACCGTTAAATGAGAAATGAACTTTAATAATATTGTGGTAAACGGAGTTGAAAGTCTGCCTCTATATGTTGAGCGTGAAACCTATGAAAAATCATGACTAACGGACAGAAAACGACGAAATAGCACGCAAATTTGAGAGTGCGCAGTCGTCAGTCGGATGGACTGTGTGTACTCGGAATATCAAGTTCGTTTTCCACAATAATACCGTTTTGGAAACCCTACTGAGAACTGTCACTCACGTGACTCGTGGCCATGTACGGCACGAACACGGCGATATTGTAGGCGGAAATGGCCGATAGGGCGGCCAGCAGTGGGATGACGGCTCGCATCCTGACAATTACTGGGATTGGTAAATTGCCATTGTCATTGTCACTTTTAAATTGTCAAATTGTCAAATCGTCATTGTCATTATCATTGTGCCATTGTCAAATGGCCATTGTGGCTCGGTTTACAAGCACGTTCAATGTAATGAGCATTGTGTGGTTGGAATTGTTATATGAGTTGCGGGAAGACGAGCCGCGGGCTGAAGAACAAGAGCGCCATGGACGTTAGTGCCATTGTGGTGAAATGGACAGATGAGCCATGATAATGCTGAGAATGATGGCGCATCTGTCCATTTCATCGGGATGTCGTCCTTGTCTTTCGGCCGCGCCGAGACAGTGACGAACTTGTGTGAAAGTGAAACCAGTATCAAGTTAGTGTTTATTGGTAACCAAGTGCGCTTCTTTCTAGTTACTCGGCGGAACAATTATCACTATGTACGATAGATAACCGCTTCGTCGAGACTTGACGAAAATACCCCATTCATTATATGAATATTACATAATTGAAGCTCAAATGCAACAACAACACAGTTTATGCAACAACGATCATAAGTATTTTTGTGTGTAATACAGTAGAAGACCCTTTAAAATTATCAAATGGAATGTTTAAAAAAATAAGAAGAGGAAGAGCGATGAAACAATATATTGGCGGTGATGGCCAAAGTAGCATGAAGCTGATTGAGAACCTGTCCGGCTTCTGTGGCGTTGTTATTGCAGAGCGACCTCAAGGGATGGGAAGGAATGCAGTCCACTGAAGCCGCGGTTGGTGGTACTTTGACTGATCTATGGTCCATAGACTTTGGGTTATGTTTCAATGTTACTATACATTTGAAGATATACCATCTGTGAAACATAGCCAAGAAAGTAGTCAAACTGCCTACCATACTGCCTGCAAGCATGCAAACAAACAACCACAAAATAGCACATACTGGGTGCTTCATGGATTGATTTTCACATTACCTTCACTACCATGTCACAAATGCCCACTCATCATTATGGCGCAAGTGTCCGCGGCGCTCCTGTCATTAAAACACTCGCTGCGTCTACCTTCATTGTTCTGCAATCACAACACTCTATATATGCAAGGACAGGTTCTCAATCAGCTTGCAACTTCCGATCACTGTTGTTTCACGCTCTTCAGCTTCTTATTCTCTTTACCAACACGATTTTTACTGAGGGACGCCGGCCGCGAAGTGAATATCCCTTGAGAAACGGTTGGAAAAAGCCAGGTGCGAAGGCCGAGAATCAATTTTTTAAAACTGTTTTAAAAATAGTGCTATCGGTGTGGTTGTTTCAGTCTCTCTGAAGATCTGCGAAAATTAATGCTTTCATCTATTTCTAGTGTACTTCTCCGGAAAATGACGAGTCTCCTTGGCCTGAAGGATACATGCGGCGGCGGCATCCGCATCGAGGTACGGTCCGATCTAAGGTTGGCAGTTTTCGGATATGTTTCGCCGTCGCTACTTATATTGAATTTATAAGAGCTGTGAAACTTATCCGAAAAGTAATCCAACTGCCAACCTTAGTCCGATCTCAAGTTTCACAATCGCATCACACACTAGGGATCGTTTTATGGGGTTTCTAACTTCCCTAATCTCGTAGGAGCTGTCGTCTCTCATTTCGATAGACGACCGCTCGGAAGAGATTGAGGAGCTTCATAATGCGTAGCCAATCACACGCGGTGCATTCAGCACAGTACTGGCAGAATGACTAAAATGCGGTCGTGCGGTCGTCCCCTATGCCCCCAGACCCGACGCGCGATGGGGAACACAGACAGAAGGAGTGCATATATTAATATTCTGCCAAGTTGGCAGTGCCAACCCTGCTTCAGCACCACATCCCCTTTGGGTAAAAGGGATAAAAATATGTAAATAACATTTGTCGTCATTATTCTCCGACGAGCGGTTGTCTCTCCCACTGGGACTCATAACATTAATGAGGAGAAGAAAGACGACAAATTTACTGATTTAGAATCACTGGTGGATAATCCATTGATCACGGAATAAAACATTCATCACTCAGACCGGAGCAAAGGCAGTTGCGACAGCCAAATTCATCATGATTGCACTGGACTTGATCACTCCTGGCAAGGGCGCGGACACGGGAAAATCCAGACAGCTGCCTTATATGGAGGTGGTCAATTTAACTTTTACTGGTCTTACGGAGATTGTTATTCTGGGATTGATTTCTGGATATTTGATCGTGAAAACCAATTAAAACTCTCTGGAGTTGGAATGTTATTGCAAGATGTGATAGAGGTCCACTCAACTTGTCGGTACTGGCAGTCTTAAACTGTACACTAGGGAAGGCAGAATGAACGCGAGAGTGCATTCCGTCTCTCTGTGCTCTCCATCGTACGGTCATATCTGGTGTGTAGACATGACCGCACGATGGAGAGCTCAGAG
>JACMIF010004523.1:0-12174 GCA_014805445.1 Diplogasteroides magnus | reverse complement strand
TGGCCAAATACCAATGAAATTTATTGTTGATTTGTTGAAAATGTTTTTGTTGATTTGTTGACTCAACAATTTTGTTGAAAAAAAGTCAACAAATCAACAAATCAACAAATGCACATCCCTGTCTAGGAAGCGATGAAGTCATCACACTATATATGCTCAAGTAATCAAAGTACAGATGCCGCAGGCTTCTGTGATAGAGTCTACTGTTTTGGCCCATGGTATACAGTGAAACTGGACAATAAGTAGGGCATGACAAATTTTTGCAAATGATGAGGAAAGAGTAAAATTGATAGTGCGGGCGCGATAGGAAGGTTTGGAGACGGAGTTCTGCTGTTATGATAACCGCAGAGCCATTACGATAATAGCAGAGTAAAATATGAAAGACTATAGTTTTAGGGCTAACTTGTATTGTTAGCAAAGAAAGGGTTTATATAATACAATGATGCCGTAATAGTCATATTTCGTGACTGTCGTTTTAAAATCTGAAATGTCCTTTATTCGGAAATTTCGTAATACATCGATCAGTGGGGTGATAAGCCTATCGAAGAAGTTTTGGATGGTTTTGGATAAAAGATAAATTTAAATTCTTATGAGAAAATGCGTTTTGTGCTGATATTCTGAAATTGCTTCAGCTTTCATTTTCATTTGCAAGGGTGTCGCCAAACGAAACGCTCGAAGATACAGCCAAGGAAATACAAATTAAAAATTAGCTCCATTTACTGATGGTAATATTTTTGGCTTTCTTAAACGATAAATCACGCCGAATTTATTGCGTTACAATGCTTAGATCATTTGCGAAAAGCGTTGTTTCAGTTGAGGCATTTAGTGTCAAAATCATTCTATCTTGTTTTCTGCTACGATTTGAAAATAGCGCTGCCTTCATTTTAGTCAAAAATAGCGGGAACAGAGATCTCGAAAAGAATATTGCATGGATTCCAAAGCTCATTACGTTTCAATATCATATTGTGAAAATCTGTCCATTCGTAAATTAATAATACAGGTTAGCTTTCTTTGCAATGCATAAGTTATTAGTTTCGTGACCTCTACTGGCGACTGGGGATTCTAAAACGGTAATAAAGTGCATTTAATATTCGTCTAATATCTTCAGAGCTGTTGTCTCTACGAATGATAGAGAACCGCTCCTAGTGGATTAGACGAATGAGAAATGCACTTTATTACCGTTTTAGAACCCCTACTGGCGACACCCAATTTAGCAGTCATCAAGAATGCTGGGCAAAAACGGATCCTCAGGAGGCTGTATTTCTGAAGATTGCGACTGATTTGACTGAGAGCTACTGGAAGGAGGCAACAGCGATGGTAATTGGTTGTTATTGGGCTGATTGTGTGGCTGAGACGTTGCATTACCATTGCTGCTCCCTAAAACATTAAGACGTTTATTTTTCTCCTCAGAGATTGCTACCGTAGGTTCTCCTTATTGTTGTTGAAAGTCTGGCTGATTGGTGTGCAGTCACGTTAACGCTGCCAAGAGTGCTTACGATCGAAACAACTTCGTCATGGGGATTTAGGGCACATGGCACGCTCCTGAAATTTACTTCAGTCAAGATTTGCCGGAAGTTCTCCTTTTTCGTTCTCAAGTAATATGTTTGGTGATATGACGTTCCTCCAAGTCAACCAAGCGTATGATAACAATCTTCTTTGTATATGTCTGCCCTCTCTTCTCTCCTCACCGGGAGACGCTCACTTTCAAATACTAATACCCGCTCACTGTGTTCCAAGTAGTGGATCAATCTCATCCCATTCACGTCGAGCTTCTCGCAAATCGAAGTCGTATACAGGGTTCGTGTTCACACCACGTCGCCCAAAGATGCAGACAATCTTTCCCACGCGCTTGTTTCCCTGAGATAAATTGTTTCCCTGATTACGAGGTACCACATTGGCATGAAACTGTGAACCTGCTCTATGGATTCTGGCGCAACACCTGCAAATATTCTACTGAATTTTGCAGGATACGGACTTTTGAAGAATGCAAACAGGCCGGTGGCTTCATGACCCTGAATGCATGAAATGTTTCTCCTAAAGTTGTTTTGACAACTAAGACATAGGTGAAAGATGGATTATATTCGTTTGATTAGATGTAGAGGTCAACCTTTTCGTTCAAGACTCCCGCGGCCACGGCTTTTTCATGCTGATTACGATCTTCGGCGCTGCGGGGATGCTCAACCGGAAAACTGAAATAGCTGTTTTGAAAACAAAGATATCTGAGGCGTTTTTAGCCTAGTGGCAGCTCATCACACAATTGTCGGGCATAAATTCCGAGAATTGTTATTCGCTTGCGGAGAACATTCATTATATTCTACTACTAAACATTTCACCTTCTGGTCTCGATGTTTCGCGCATTCAATGCGCCCTTGTGACATTGTCTGAAAAGGGACATTTTGCTATATTTCTCGCTGGTGACAAGTGATATGGTTCTTCAGGTTCTAAATCATCTAAACATCGTCTTCTAGAACTTCTGCCTTTCGTCTGTACGATATGTCATAGGAGTTCGAATACTCACGCTTCTCGTCGTCCCACCACTCGATCTCCTTCTCTGATACTCGTCGCCGTCTCGGCAAATTCAAATGCGAGCGTAGACAAAGCCCTTTCGTCGAAGCGAATGAGCATAACGCTATCCGAGTTGTCAGGGCTGCAAATTGTGCTTTAGCAGTAAATGACTAAATCCGATCGCGTACAATTTTTTCATCAGCTCTGTCATGATCTGCTTGGAAGACGAGCTGGACCGCAGAGAAATAATGCTGAAAGTTGAACAAATAGAGGGTTATCATCGGTATGGTCAAGATAAAATGCGAACTGTCTGTTGAAAATACGAATGGTGGTGTGGCTTTTTGCTGCGTGCAAGTGGCTGCCAATCAGAACCTAAAATATCAAAATTTCTTTTGGTTCAATATCGTTAATTTTTCTTCTCTTTCGACTCTAAAAAGTGAGCTTCGAACCTCCTTCACGCCGTGCAGCCACTCATACAGTGAAAAATTGAGCACTCGATGGCCTTGCTCGTGCATTTGTCTGTCGTCTGGAAGAAGGGTGAAGAAATGCTGCAACAGCAAAGAATCTGTTAGCCTTATTATAACATTGATCAAATGAGTAAAGGTGAATGACAGCAGCTCCGCTAAAATTACACAGCATAGAATTATTTACGTGGAAACCATGAAGAATTAAATCATCGGACTATTTTTTTGCTAATTATTAGAAAAGTGGACAATGGGTACATCATCGGTAGTCTTTTCAGCAATCGAAATGCCGCTTCGTTCTTTTCTCAATCACTTACCACACAGGGTTTGGTAAAGTCTTCCATGGTGATGTCCACATCATCGTTCAGAACGTCGTGATAAAACTTTTGTTGCATTTTCCCAATATAATCGGTTGCGGACAGTTCTCCTGTTTCCGTGGTGACCTGCCTTCCGAACACTCTTCGTTCGATCTGAAACAGTCTCCGACTTTTTATCGCTTAACGAGAAGTTTATCTCAAGTGATTTATCACGAGCTCTTGGAGAGAATCGACAATTCCAAGGGGGTTCTGGTGGTGGCGTCGTCGATTTGAACCAGAGTCCAAACTGTGTTGTGATGTGTTAGGGGTATGGGTGGACATTACCAGACATATGGTCATTTGGTCTGATGCGGCCATATAGGAGAGATAAAAATTACGAAATATCGGAAATGAGCATTTTCATGACTTTTGTTCCGATTTTTCCTGCGGTTGGAGGAGGAGCGTTGGGAGATTGAAAACATGGTCTCTACTACAACTTTTCACGGACATTCCAGCAAAAATGCTTAGCCGACGACGTTGGCAATATTAAATTTTTGCCGAATTTTTTTTCGCAAAAATCGTTTTTTCGACCTCGTATCCATCCATAAATCAGAAACCATAGAAAATGCGCTTCTTTCTATTCTTAGAAAAATATCCATTTTCCGGGCTACAACATAAGCCCTTTTCAATTTTTTTAAATGGCAAAAAGTAGTGCAATCAATTCTTGTAGGCCAAAAAAACTGCCCAAATTGGCGAAATCGTCCAAGTTTGTGACGCCATATTTCATTGCAAACTCGAATTCATACAACTTCCACCACAAAAGTTTCTTGTTTTGAAGTCCTCTTTCGATATTGGTACTGAAAAGTAGGGGTCATCTCAATGACTCAAAGTCTGTTTTTGGACATAGCCGAAAAATCGAGAACGTGAAAAATGACCCAAAATTTGCTACCGATGGCCTATGACTTTTAGTACCAATATTGAAAGAGTATTTTTTGAGAAAATTTTTGGCCAAGAAAAGCATATGAAATCAACTTTGAACCGAGTTATGACCTTCTGTTTATTTCGAAATGTTTCCGAAAAATCATTTCACAACTAATAAATCATAACTCGGTTCAAAGTTGATTTCAGAAGCTTTTCTTGGCGCCAAAAATTTTCTCAAAAAATACTCTTTCAATATTGGTACTAAAAGTCATAGGTCATCAGTAGCTAATTTTGGGTCATTTTTCACATTCTCGATTTTACGGCTATATCCAAAAACGGACTTTGAGTCACTGGCATGACCCCTACTTTTCAGTACCAATACCGAAAGAGGACTTCAAAAGAAGAAACTTTTGTGAAGGAAGTTTGTTTGAATTCGAGTTTGCAATGAAATATGGCGTCACAAACTTGGACGATTTCGCCAATTTGGGCAGTTTTTTGGCCTACAAGAATTTATTGCACTACTTTTTGCTATTTCTAAAAAAATTGAAAAGGGCTTATGTTGTAGCCCGGAAAATGGAGATTTTTCTAAGAATAGAAAGAAGCGCATTTTCTATGGTTTCTGATTTTTGGCTGAATTTAATACGAGGTCGATAAACCGATTTTTTGCGAAAAAATTCGGCTAAAATCAAATATTGCCAACATCGTCGGCTAAGCATTTTTTCTGGAAAGTCCGTGCAAAGTTGTACTAGCTCCTCTTTCAACCGTAGGAAAAATCTGAAAAAAAATGTGAAAAAGCTCATTTCCGATATTTCGTAATTTTTATCCCTCCTATATGGCCGAATCAGACCAAATGACCATATGTCTGGTAATGTCCACCCATACCCCTAACACCATCACCACACTGTTTGGGCTCTGGTTCAAATCGACGGCGCTACCACCAGGATACCCTCCATTGTCTCCAAGAGCTCGTGTTATATCAGATTTTCTGCGTAAGAACCGACCAAATGTACCAGGATCTGGAACCAAAAATTCAAACTCGTTTTGAAGTCTCGATATTTATGGTGGGTACACAAGTACATTTATGTTCGATTTTTTCGATCTCCCAAACGAGAGAGGCACAATTGGTCCGTACTTGGTAGTTGTGTAATCACCGCGTGTACTGCAAAAAAGTATGCCCCATGCCGATCCATGATAACGGATTTTTCGCACCATGATACCCGTGAAAAATGACTTATGACATTCTAGCGAGAAAATGACAACTTTCCGGAGCCTGATCTGAGATATGTTATAGTGGGTTTTGTAGATCTCGAAGTGCTCTTTCAGAATATGTAATAAAATAGCTGAGTCAAGTGCAAATTTTTTAGGCGACGGTCATATGTCTGCAAAATGAGAACTCTGATTTAGGAACAAATAATTTCTAATGTTGTCAATTCTGGTCAAAATGGCCAGGCATTTTTTTTTCATGAAGCAGTTGATGGTACATATTCACCGGAGAAATCAGATCGCACAATTTCAAGTACAACAAAAGTTACGATTTTTTGAATAATAATCGTATTTTCGTATTTTTCGATTTTTATATTTTTTCAGCGGAGCTAGATGCGGCCACCAAACATATTCGGTTGTAGTACGTAAATGTACTTGTGTACCCACCATAAATATCGAGACTTCAAAACGAGTTTGAATTTTTGGTTCCAGGTGATGGTCGCTAATTACCAGGAAAATCTGATATACACTGTCGGAAATAAGTATTTGACCAAACATTTTTGCTATGCTATCTCCGCTCTCAGTTTTCGAAAAAAAAATATCAAGAAAATATTGCTCTGGGCGACCTCATTTTTCAGTACCAAAATCGATAGAGGATACAATCACCACATGTGGTGGACACTTCAAAAAAATATACCCCATGCCGATCCTTGATCAAAATTTTTTCGCACCATGATACCCGTATCATGGTGATTTTGACCATGTATGGGGTATCATGGTGCAATAATTAACTTTGAACCAAGACCATGAAAAAAATTCCAGAGGACACGATAATGGAGCAATATTCGTGCGGTGTTGGCTATAGCTATTGGCAGCGTCTAGCCATACAATGACCATCTTACGGTAGATCAGCCATTGTCGGCCTGGAATTGGTGGGCATCTGAAATGACGGCCGAAAATAAGGCGCACCTGAAGCTATTTTTGTTGTATGAAGGGCTAGGCTCATGAAATTTTCAGGAAAGTTGCCCGAGTACCCCATCATAATTATCGGCTACTTAGACTGTCATTTTTCCTTTGCCCCCGTCCAGGGCGGTCGGAAAAAGCCAAAAAATACAAAAAAGGGGTCATTTTTGCGGATTTTTCCTGCAAAGGGGAAATGACCTAAAATTCAATTCAAAGCTGTTTTGAAGTAAACTTGTTGTGAAATACCTCCAGTAAAAATTTCAGAATTTTTGGACCCCTCGCTGCAAAATGACACTGTTTTTAACAACTAATAAACTTTATTTTATTTATGGGGAAGCAGCCACTCGAGATACAGGGTCGTTCTATTCTGGCCCAAACGTCCCCTGAGGTCTAGTATGTACATGGAAAATTTCAGATTTTTTCGAAAACTGAGAGCGGAGATAGCATAGCAAAAATGTTTGGTCAAATACTTATTTCCGACAGTGTATATTCGTGAAAACGTGCCCTGTAGTCTAGTATATATTATACAAGAAAAATTTCTGATTTTTTGCGAAAACTTTCAGCGAAGATAAAGAAAAAAACGTTTGACCGGTGACTTATTTCCAATAGTGTATATGCGAAAACTGAAGTGCCAGGAGCTATCTCCTGAACCTAATATTTCAATTTCGTTTACATGCATAGTAGAAATAACAATTATGACAGGTTACTTCCTATGAGCCCGGTGGTTTCTTCGCCCCGCACTACGATTTTATACCAGGCAATTACGGCTATGTACCAAAAAGAGGGAATCGAATGATAACTGCTGTACTTGCCCTTCAGCCCGCTGAAAGTGGTGGAGGTGGGATCTTTTGAGAATGATTTTTATTAACTATTTTTATTTTAGGATTTCATTTTATTAGGTTGTGTAGAAAATAATGTTAGAATTAGTTATTCCGATGCAAAAAAATCTCAGTGAACACTAGACAGTAATTGTGTAGTGCATAGTTGTTGACTAGCTTTGGCCAACGCATGCCTAACTTAGCTGCTCCAGGTCTGCTACACAGCAAGCAGTAGGCATTATTTTTTCAGCTCAAGCTAAAATCGACCTTAGCGGAACCGGGTGGGAAACTTTCGAATAAAATTCTGATTTTTTGCCTGGAAGTAGGTATGGGCACCCCAATGAACGTCCTGTCTCGACTTGGTCTGAAAAAAATTCGCAATCGTTTCACGTGAATTTCGTCATGATGTTTGATCGAGCATGACTCGCTTCAAACCTCAACCTAGAGCGCTGTTGAAGAGCTCATTTTGCAGCAAATTTATGCTGATCATATGGTTATTTTTTTCATTTTTCGCACCATGAACCCGGGGTCATGGTGTGAAAAATGAAAAAGTGACCACTCCAATTGTCATATGGCACGTAAGCACCCCGCATTTCGTAGAGCAAGAAATAGTGGGTATTTCAGCCACGCTTGCGAAGAGTGCCATGTTTCACTGGAACAAACCAGTTCTGTACCCTAAATTCGGGTGATCAGTAGGGATCGCCTTTTGGAATGACTTTTGGAATTCCAAAACTAAAAACAACGGCGCCTCTCTCACTTCATTCCATTCCAAAACGTTCCAAAACGCTGTTGTGTGGAGAGTTTTGGAATTACAAAACGTTTTGGAATTCCATTATTCCTCTCTTTATGGACCCTTACCGGCTGTTTTTTTTATTATATGTTGTGGTTGTTCGTCGAAAATTAACAGTTATGTTTAAAAAATTAACAGCACAGGCTTTTTCAACGCTGTCAACTTATTTTACCCTTAAAAATTGTAATTTTTAGTTTTGGAATTCCAAAACGTTTTGGAATTCCAAAAGTCGACCGCGTTCCAAAAGAGAAATGACGGGAGAATGAACGTTCCAATGGAATAGGCAGACCGACTTTTGGAATTCCAAAAGTAAGGAATGTTCCAAAAGGCGATCCCTAGAACAGGCAGACCGACTTTTGGAATTCCAAAAGTAAGGAATGTTCCAAAAGGCGATCCCTAGTGATCAGACAAGTTTGATCTCAATTTTCCAAAAAAGCAGTCTTCATTTTCTTTTCATAAAAAATAATGTTATGTAGAATTACTTGGTCTTTCATATTATGGGTAAACGACGATAGGCTTTTTTCTTAGATTGAAGAAAATGGCAATTATTTGATGCCGACCTGTATTATATCCGTTGCCCTTAGAGAAACGGACTTGCACCTCAAGAAGTAAAATGATCTGCATAAAATTTGCTGCAGAATGATCTACAACAGCCCTCTAGGATGAGTTTGAAGCAAGTCATGCTCGATCAAACATATATAATTTTTGCGCAAATGTCTGCCGTCTTGGCCATGACAGAGAGACTCGAGAAAAACACAAATAAAATAATTTCTCAATGTTTCAGTCAATTCTTACGCCATCGGAAAAGGCATTGCTCAATAAGAAGAACGGAATAATACCAAGATATTGAAATCGTCTTCATTTCACCACTATCTGACACTGAGGTCGTCCCAAAGTTGTTTTTGTCGTTGGTGGATGGATCATAAATAACTAATTTCGCAATAAAAATTTCCATTCTGGCGAAGACATTTAAGCCGTGAACTGGTGGCGGTACACGTATACAGCAATACACGTCCTATACTCTCCCTCGGACAACAAGAGACAATATGAAGAAGCGTGCATGAAAGAAGAACATGTCGGAATCGTCATCAGTACAAAAGGCTCAATTTTCCTTATTCTTCCCCATAATGGTCCATGCCCCTGTCAATTTCCTTGCTGAAGGGCTGGAGTGTGGCGACTGCCACCCAAAATATCATCAAACCATTTGCATTGCAGTGTCTCTTCCACTCAGAGGACAATCTGCAGATGTCACGTACCACGCGCACCATCACGACTCATTCCTGTCTAGCCGTCTCCGCGCACGCAGACTCATTTGGGCCCTCTTCATTCTACTCTTTCCCCACCGGAGCTACCAGTTGTTCCTCCCCCTCCCTCCTTCCTTCCCCCTGTCCCCCAATCATCTTGGCCACCGTGCTACGTCAGATAAACCCTCGTTCGTTGGATCGTCCATCGTGTTCGGGGAGTCGGGACGGGTCGTCTACGGAGTGCTCGGGGAGTTAATGGACAACCGGTCGTGAGTGAATCAAGGCAACCAACAAGATCACCACAGGCAACCAATAGAACCGAACTAAGGCTACCGTAGGCAATCAAGGCAATCTAAAGGCAATCTAAAGGCAATCAAGGCAATCCAGGTTACAATAGACAATCAATCAAGTCCCATCAGAACTGCTCCAACATACAGGCAACTAGTGGGTCTCGTCTAATCTTAGCGAAGTCCCCCACACAATTGTCCTAGTTGAGAGACCAGTTTCTTCACCTACCGGTATATATGTAATCTGATAAATCTCTCTCCTACCTCGAATCCCCGTGTTACTGTACCACACGAACATTCATTGTATGGTGAATACAACTTTCGCCTTACCTGATTTACTGAAATCAGCGATACAACCGAAATGACGGCAATATCTGCATGCATCATTATTCATTCCACCATTCAATGTGTGTTACAACAATATACCGTTTTGGATCATTGTGATGAACAAGAACTCAATGAACAAGAAATATTGGCCCTTGCAACGTAAATCGATATTTCGAGCAGTTGGCTCGCTCTCTCCCCAGTATTGTCGCCCAATAAGAAGTTATTGGGGAGGGGGAGTTCAATTACTTTTTACTGTGTGCATCACAAGCAATATGCGAACCAATCACTCTGGTGACAAGGTTTTGACTGAGGACGAGCAGCCAAGGCAGTTTCATCATTCGCTCTGTTTGGCTCAACTGCCCCCATCTCCTCTACCTATTCCCAAATTGTATGAAAGATAAGAGTAGACATTAGGGTGTCGCATTCGCGCTCTATTTGCATAGATTCGAATCCCGTTGTGTCTGAGTTCATTCCTTGCGGTTGTCTCTCATCGACGGAGAAAATTACTCGACAATGAATCAGAGAGAATATACTTCGTGATTCATGATGTCTAGAAAGGAGCGCCATGGACGTTCGCGCCACAGCGGTGGCGTGAGATTTTGATAATTCTGGCGCATTTATCCATTTCACCATTATGGCGCAAATGCACATGGTGAAATTGTTGTTCTTCACAAATTATAGATTTATTTGACCCCACTGACTTCCGGCTTCGTTCGGAAAAACCCCTTAAGTTCGAGAAACAAAAAAAGCCAACCTTAGTTCACGTTTACGGCGCGGTTGTTGAAGCCGATCCTCTTTCGTCATTTTCCATTTCAGCGTTGACTATGCGGTTTGAGCACATTGTTCTACCGCTTGTGCTACTCCCACTAGTTCAATCACTCTGCAGCCCTCTGGCTGCGACGCAAATGAACACGATCAACGAATCGGTGAGTTGAGAGTCGAAACGAGTGTATAACTTTAGAAAATAGGCTGATCCCTGCGTGAGTCTTTACGATTTCGCATGTGGAAAGTGGATAAGCGAGAATGAGATTGCCCCCGATTTGTCGAGATACTCCAGATTCGATGAAGTGAATGATCGTGTCAACGAGGAGATGAAAGGTGAAATGAAATTTATTGGCGCGAATAAACTGAGAAAGAGAAAGAAAGAAAATAAACTGAAACCGTTTTCTGAAGCCTTTTAAAAACTGCTTCAGAAAACGAATTCAATAGGATGTTGCATTTCACAGCATTAAAGAAGCCACAAAGGCAGATTAATTTGCATGCACTTTCGGATTCACTTCTCGCCATTCCCCCACTTTCTCGTCGTCAGAGCGGTCTACTCTGACAACGAAAGAATAAGGGAATTGGAGAGAAGTGATCCCGAAAGTGCATGCAAATAAATCTCCCTTTGTGGCTCCTTTAAAGAAGCCGTAAAGGGAGATCACGGAATCGCCTCCCTAGCGGAGGAATCTTGGGAAGAGGAAAGACTGAGCGGAAATGAGAGAGCGCAGAGAGAAAATTTTTGATTCTCCATAGTGAGGCGCTTTTCCGGTGATGAAAACATTCACACATTTAAAGCTTTGTTGGAAGCGCCTCCTCGTCGAAATGAACCTCGAGTGTTCAAACTCATGCATGAATTCTATTATAAATGTATGGACAAGAAATCACTTCTGGAGGACAGGACAGCATCGAAGATCGCACAACTTAAGGTGATATTGCGTGCTACATATTAATACAAGTTGAACATTTTATTGTCTTCCTCCTTTTGTTTGCCCGTCGCTTAGTCTTTATTAAGGCTTAGAGCGGGTGAAAGACTAGTGCGCCATGGACGTTTGCGCCATTGCGGTGAAATTGACAGAGTTCATTCTCATCATCCAAATGGCGCAAGTGTCCATATCACCACAACGGCGCAAAGTCCACGGCGCTAATATGAATCAAACGCTTAGAGCATCAGTACATGGCCGATGGTAGAGGGAAGCACAGATGATTTCAAGCTCAACCTGACAAATGTGTTGGCACAGGTACGGGCTTTCTCACACGATTTGAAAACGACGATTGATAACAATTCAGTTAAATCGAAACAATTTCAATTCGCTGTTCTCCATAAGCCCATAAGCATTGAAATTGACTGGAGAAACACAAGCAGAATAAAGGTTAAATGTTTGAAAGATATGTAGTGCATATGATTTGTTAAAGCTCAGATGGTTATATATATTATTTTTGTCATGATGAATGTCTTATGTAACAGTAGAGAACAGTTCAATTTTTTCGTTTATTTGTATTAGGTTGGGGAGAAAGTCTTGACCACTTTTTAAAAACACATCTATCTTTACTTAGAGAAGTTGCACAATTCCAATGTGTGTGGTTATGTATAGTA
>JACMIF010004521.1:0-12179 GCA_014805445.1 Diplogasteroides magnus | reverse complement strand
CAGCTGAAATGTACCAGGATCAGAGTTTTATCCAAAGGGTTATCGATCGAAAATATACCCGTCCTCGAACTCGAAGTTTTGACCTGGCACATTACATGTGAGGCATCCAAGCAGAAGCTCACCACGCTCATCGAGACTCATCGCAATGTTTTCTTCAACGAGGACAACAAGCTCGGACGATTCAGCGGACCAGTGAAGCATCACATCAAGCTCGATCCCTCGAAACGCCTCCATCGTCCCCGATCTTCGCGTATCGCACTTGCTCAACAAGCAATTATCAATGAACAAACAGAGGATCTGATTCGTCAGGACGCAATAGAAGAGTCTACGAGCCCCCACGTCTCTCCTATCGTGTTGGTCAAGAAGAAGGAAGCCAACAAGTACAGGATGATAATCGACTACAGATAGACGAACGAGGCTACTGTGAAGGAGAACTCCATTCTTCCACGGATTGACGACATCTTGGACCTTGCGAATGGAGCCAACTTCTACAGCTCCATCGACCTCCATTCTGGATATTTACAAATCGAACTGGCAGAGGAAGATCGATGGCTCACAGCATTCGCAACTCCTCGAGGTGTGTACCAGTGGAAGGTCATGCCGCAAGGCCTATGCTCTGCCCCAGCGACCTTCACAAGAGCCGTTCGCTTCCTGGAGAAGCAAGTCAGCTGCCGGATCTACACGTACCTGGATGACATCCTGCTGATCTCCGATACAGAAGAGCAGCATGCGAAAGACCTGGAGGAGTTGCTCATCGCTCTGTGCAAAGTCGGATTCAAGGCCCGACTATCGAAGTGTCGCTTCGGAATGGAGGAGCTTCGCTTTCTCGGAGTCATCATCGGGAAGCACGGAATCCGTCCAGATCCAGCCAAGATAGAAGCCATCGTCAACTACCCCCGTCCTGCAACGCTCACGGCAGTCCGTTCGTTCATCGGTCTCACGAACTACGTCAGAAGGTTCATCAAGGGATACGCTACTCTAGCTGCCCCCTTCCAGGAGCTCACGAAGAAGGACAAGATGGATCCAGACAAGAACAAGAAGAACAGGCCCATAACATGGACTGATGAGCTGGAGAAGGCATTCGTTCGACTGAAGAAGGATATCACTCGTGCCCCTGCCCTCATCCCTGCACAGCCCAACCGCTGCATCGTCATGGAGAGTCTTCCGCGATGCATCTTCCATCGCGCTGGGATCGATTCTTCTGCAGGCTAGAGAAGCCAACGGCCCTCTTCATGTGGTCTGCTACGCATCGAGGAAGCTTACGACTGCAGAGCGACAATATGCCGTCATCGAGCAGGAGGCCCTCGGACTGGTGTTCGGTCTACGTTCGTTCCACGCATACATCTGGGGAGCACAGGTGCTGGCCATCGTCGACCACAAGCCCCTCGTTTCCTTTCCCACTCGTCCTGATTTGACGGGAAAACTTTCCCGTTATCAGTGGATCTGCATGCAGTATCAATTGACCATCGTCTTCAGAGCTGGTCATCAGAACAGCATGGCCGATGCTCTTAGCCGATACACGAAAGATGAAGTGAAAGAGCCACAGCCAGAACGGAAGAAGCCCTCCAAGGAGCACACCATTCAACCTCAGAAGGAAGTTCGATTCGATCTGAACCCCGTGGAACTGCAAGACTTCGCAGAAGTGCAGAAGAAGACCGATTGGATCCAGAGAACCATCGAGGAGCTGCAGTCACGGAACGGGAAGGCACTGCCACAGAAGCAGAAGCGATACATCGTCCAGAACGGGCTGCTCTACGCCAAGCCCAAGAACCCCCTCTTCCCCCCTGCACTAATCCTCCCACGAGACACAACGGTCACTGATCCACTAATCCAACTCTTCCATCATCGCCCACACCTCGGAGCACATGCAGGAGTACAGAAGACGCTGGAAGCACTCAAGGCACGTTTCAGCTGGACAAGGATGGCAGAAGACGTTGCACGTGTCACTCGTGACTGCATCACTTGCAAGGCCATCAAGGTCAACCAGCACGAAACCTTCCACGAACCACTGAAACCACTTCCACCTGTGCACAAGCCATACGCTAGGGTCCACGTGGACCTTCTGGGACCCCTCCCGATCAGCGATCAACACCGATATGTGCTGATCTGCGTATGTGCTTTCACAAAGTACACTATCACGGAGGCACTCATCGACCAGAAGGCTGACACCATCGCCACCACCTTCCTAAACAAAGTGGTCTGCGTGCACGGAGCACCAGAGTCGGTCATGACCGACCGAGGCACCAATCTCCTCTCGGCCGAATTCCAGCGTGCACTAGCTTCATGTGGATGCACCCACACCACGTCCTTTCCGTACAGGCATCAATCGAACGGCCAGGCCGAGGTGGTGATCAAGACGCTGGAGACTCACCTGCGTGCCTACATGAACGAAGAACGGACCAACTGGAAGGAATTCTTGCCCCTGGTCACATTTGCCACCAACACTCACATCCACTCCACGGCAAAGATGTCACCGTTTCATGCACTCTTCGGAAGACACCCTCGACTTCCAGAAGATGCTAACTGGCCCACGTCCAGCACTCGCACCCAGCACTCCCTCTCGGAGACGCTGAAGTACCTCTGGAGCAAACTCGAGGAATGCACCAGAACAACGGAAGGCCGTCATCAGAAGGCCTACAAGAAGAGATTCGTCACTGCACACAGAGACATTCAGACTGGAGACGAAGTCCTCGTGCAACGTGCACGGCCGAGGACTAAACTGGACCCGATTGCAGAGGGACCATTTAAGGTAATTAATCGAGAGGGCGACGCTGTCGTCATTCAGACTGCGCGAGGCACGGCCAAGCATCATCTTGACCGTGTCCGACTTGCAAGACGAGGAGATAAGCAGAATGAGGTAACTGCGGACGCGCAGCCACTCAGAAGATCTGCCCGTCTTCAACGTCAGTAAGGTATCCAGCCACTCTCTCATCCCTCTATCGTCTGTCTTTCATTTCCTTTCATCTTTCGGTCTGCCATCTCTTCTTCCATCCGTCTGTCTCTCTGTCTGTCTCACCATGAATCTCTGTGCCAGGAGAAGAGCCGATGAGAACTGATACTACACAACGATTTTGGTAAAAATGCCGAGAAGTGATCATTGTTAGCCATTGTTATTAATTGAATCAATTCTAGTTACTACGGACGAGTCATCATCCCACCCTCCATCCACCCCAATCCCATTCCCATTCTTTCATCCATTCTCATTCCATTCGTTCCCCCGTTCCTTCAATCGTTCACTCACCCATTCCTTAAAAGGCAATCCCACCCTCGACAACCATCCCTGTTATGACTTCTAGTCGGTAGTTATTTATACATTGCAATGATGATTCACTCCTAGTCGCAATCAATCCATTTTCTTGTTAGTGTCATTCTCATTGATCTCGCTATTACTGATGTAAATTAGTACCCACACATATATTCTCCACATAATAGGCACAATATTACTGGTTCAAGTTGCTTTAATCTAAATTAATGTTATTTAAACATAAGCTTTACCATTTATTGCCATTTTCGTTCAAATTCTCTCTCAATAAGCTGTTATAATGCCCCTCTTCCCAACATCCACACGACACAAGGAAAGCCATCGTCTACCGCCAATGCCACGTCAATCTGCTCAATGATATGCACTACTCAACGTCATTCAATCACCTTCTGACTGGAATCGAAGTCGACCTCATCAATGTTGATTCCCCATCCCCGAGGAGACGCTGTTTACATTCCTCCTCTATCTCATTCCGAAATTTCACTGTAGTTCGGTTAGGAGACGCTGTTTTATTCCTCCTTTATCCCATTCCGAATATTAACTGTAGTTCGGTCAGGAGACGAACTTTCAAAGGAAGGGGGATGCAATGTTAGTAGGAAGCACGCACTCTCTCCGCCCATGAGGAGAGAGTGGGAATGAGCAGAGTTGCCCCCAGCACCCATCGTGAGATGTGCACTTTCCCTTTTGTCCCTTTATGTAGAGAGAGAACATAGTAAATAAAGCTCTTATAATATATCCTACTCGGACCCAACTGGTGGAACACTGCCCCCGACCAATTGCGCCGTTCCATACTCACCTTGCGTTAACGCTTGACGTGATAAATATGTTATGTTATGTTATGTTTTAAATATATCCTAGTGTTAGCCTAATACAGTTCATAAGGGAAGAAGCGTATTATAATGCAGATCGTTTCCTTGAAGTTGTTCGGAGAACTCCTTGCGCTCGGCCGTGCGGGGAGTGAGAGATTCAAATTGATCGATGACTGTTCTGTAGTCTGCGTCCGGGTTGAAACCGCGGGACTCATCGACGATCGTTTCCATGGTGGAAAGATTTACAGAAGTGGCGTCAGAATCGGGAAGAGACTTGTCCGAAGGTTGATTGACAGAAACGTCTTCTTGACCGGTGACAATGTTGCCAAGTGAAGAGGGAACAACGGTGAGTCCAGTTGGCAGCTTCACATGAGTGCCATTCTTCACAATATTGACGAAGTCAGAAGCGCCGAGTAGAATCTGTGGACGATAACAGTCGTGACGAGTGGGAGAATGAGTTAGAGAGATGTTCTCTTTCTGCAGAAAACGTTGATCCATCTCAGAGAGTGGTATACATGGCGTAGAATTGATGATTGGGTCATCCATGGCGATGCCCGAGAATGTCGTCCATCCATTCGAAGTCCGCAGCTGCCCCTCGAAGACCTTGAAACGTTTGGAAGCGACCTGAACACCGTGAGCACCGCTGATCGTGAGGTGTGAAGTTTTGCTCACAGGCTTCAACTGCAGTCGTTCGGCGAGTGAAGACGAGATGATTGTGGGCTGCGAGCCCGAATCCAAGATGAAATCCACTTCGGCGATGATGTCCTTGTCCTTGTTCTTGACAATCGCTGCTTCTGTCCAGAGCCGTACCACGCCGTTCGGACGCGTGCCAACGGTGGTAGACAGGACCTTCTGCTCGTGAGAAGTGGAAAAGTCGAGATCACAAAGTAAGAAGTGATGCGTGCTGTTGCAGCTCCTGCATGTCTTGTGACAGGTTGCGGAGAAGTGATCTGCACCCAGGCATCGGAAACATAACTTCTTGTCCAAGAGGATCTTCTTTCTGTCAGCCAAAGAAGCGACAATGGTACAGTTAGAAGAGAACTTGTGTGTACCGCAGTAAACACACAGAAGGAACGAAGGCGATGATGTGGTTGATGAGTGACGAGACTGCTGATTATGAGGGTAGCCACTACCGGAGTTCTACGGCGGATCCGGTTTCCTCATTGTTTCAGCAGCTGTGTGTGTGATGGAAGCAACGCCGAGTTGCTCGGCCATAATGGCAGCGTCGAGAAGCTTTTTCTGAATGTGGTCCAGAATATCTTCAGTCTTCTGCGGCTGTCCGTTTCCTTTCTTGTATACCGACCTCCTGATATTATCAGCAAACTTATTCAGAAGCGACATCTGGAAGTTGCTGTTGTTCATTTCAGGGTCGATGCTCTTGAGCTGAATGATGAGCGGACCAATTTTGTTGATAAGTTCGAGTTGGTCGTCAGGAGAGAAAGACTTAGCAGAAGCATCGTTAATTCTTCTGTTGAGCTCCGTGCGAGCGTGGTCAGGACGATTGAAGCGGCTCTTGAGAATGTTGATAGCAATAGTGTAATTCGCAGCTGTGATCTGAAGTGTTGATATACACGAGATGGCGTTTCCACTAATTGCGTCACGAAGAAATGTGAATTTCTGGATGTCAGTGTACGAAGAATTGGAATTGATCTCCCGCTCAAATTCTGTCCAAAATGCTGGCCATTGCCAAGCAGTACCATCGAAGCTGGGCAGAGATGGCTTGGAAACTATCCTGAATACATTGTTGCCAGAAGAATTGGTGGACGAAGCGACTACGGTAGTGGGAGTGACTACAGAAGCGGCGGTTGCTGCAGCAGTTTCACGTTGCATTATGAACTAGCGACGTCCTCATAGAAGAAATACACTGCTTCTGCATGCCTATGTGCGTACGTGGTGGTATCAGAGAACCACTCTTCCATGTACTTCTCCTCTGCAGCTTTCTCAGTTGCGTCAATAAGACAATCAATCTTGAATTACCTTGCTGGGTGTACAGTGAGCACATACGGCGAAGTTCAGCGGCGCTGTTGACCACGCCAGATTGATGCTGGAGGAGCAAGTCATTGGACGAACACGAAGCGACATTGGCGAGAAGGGCGGTTGCAATACCCTCTTCCATCTTAAGTTTCCCGAGGAGAGTCGTCATGTTGCCTCGGACGTACTGGGAAAACAATGGAATGTGTGGCATGAAAAAGAAGTGATGAATTTCGGTAAAGAATTACACTTTATTACCACCGAAATGAATGTAGAATGTGTAAATTACTGTGGAGAAGCGGCTCCAGATGATGATAGAGATACGACGAAAAATATGTGAAGTGATGAACGATGATCACCAGAATAGGATGGAGAATGATGATGAAATGAGGGGCCAATAAACAGTGGTGATAGTGGCCGGAAATGGGGCGAATTGTGTGAAATGTGGTCGTCGCTTGATGGAAAACGGTTGATGAAGAAGCGACGAATGAAGTGAGGAGGAAAATCGATTGATTAAAACAGTAAATTGGCACTACGGTATAGCAGTCACGATAGATTGCTTCCCGGATAGGTACCGGCGGGCTCTTATTCAGCGCCTGAACACCAAACCGACAAACACAATCAAATTCGGAAGGGAATTACACGTTATTCCCGACCAAAACAGAAAGCAGGATGTATAAGATACTGTGTTTCACAATGAAGATCACGATTCGTCAACGAAACGGGGAGTGAAGCGGCTTCTGAAAGATGCACGATGTAAACGAAGTGAAGTTGATGCACGACGAACACTAGAAACGATGAATATGAAGATGAAATGAGTGTCCGAGAAACCGTGATGAACGTGGAACAGAAGCGGCACGAAAAGATTGAAGAGACTTGATGAAAACGATGACGTGGCTAGTGATAATGCATGGTTTACAGTAAATTGGCACTACCGTTTTGCAATAAATTGTAATTCGGATCGGTACCAGCGGGTTTGCCCAGAGCCTGGAACCCAACCAACACCCTACGATTAGCTTCAGAAGAGAGTTACACTTTACTCTCAACCAAAAATAACCGCAGAATGTGTAAGATACTGGAAACAAAACCACGAGAAGTTATGAAGTGTAGATTGTCGCTGCATGAGAGAGAACGTGTGTCCAAGAAACGGCCGTGATCGTGGAAAGAAGCGACGCGAAATGCCCGAAGAGTGCTCGTCATTCGATGAGAAACGATGAAGAGGCTAGTGATCTACGATTCGAAGAACGATAGTGTCTCTGACTACGGTATGACAGTGAACTGTCTGCCGGATGGTCTGTCAGGGCGGCTCAGGGCCTGAGCTCCCAACCCCGATACACTACTCAATCTCCGAATGAGGGCTGCACTTTGCCCCCAGACCGAAAAAGAACAGCGTACCGATCGAGACAACTGATCGAAAATCGAAAAACCGATCAACGAACCGAAGTGAAGACGAACGACGGAAGTTCGGTCACCTACGGACCAGAGACGAGACGGAAGTTAGGTCACTCACGGACCACAGACGCGACGGAAGTGTGGAAAAAAATTTATTGTAGAAATAGAAGCGAAATGATGAGGCCAATATTATTTATTGTGATGGCCAAATTAAGAAGCGACGAAAATATGGCAAATAAACGAATGAAGTGAAGAAACACGAAGAATGACGATTGGGCTCAGGCGGGAGCACGTGAAGCGACGTGTCAGCGAGTGGCAGAGCTGATGAGAATTTTCTTGCTCTAAGGCAATTTTCAATTTATATTCTTATATCACACAGAGGTGTTAGTTAAAATCGCGCCCTCTAAATTGAAAGAATCACTAGTGTATATACCAAAATTATGCTAAATTCATTTCTCTCATCATCGTTCCCTATTTTAAAAATTACCCGACCAGTCGGAAAGGGGTGTTTTTGAGCCGTGTCGTCAATCATCTCAACAATTGAAAATCTATAAAGCTGATATCTGGCTAATCCTCTAGTTAGCCCTGTTTCTATAAGTACACAGTCCAATGGTTCACCATGACAAGAATCAAGGGCTAGCGCCTATTGGTTTTGTAGTAGCACGAATGTGAAAAATCGCAAAATAATTTTTATACGTTTTCAGCTTCAGACTTTTTTGCAACGTGTTTTAGCCTTAGCTGAAAATATATCATGCAGCTAGAGTTCCAGTCTATACTATAATAAAATAGGAACCTGAAAAGCATTCATCCGAATTAGTACCATTTCAGCAAAACAAAGGCGAAAAATCTCGAATTTGCAGGTTATGTTTAGAAAAAATATTTCTTTGTTCAAAATTATTCACTGGTAGATTATGTTATGGTTAGTGCGCAACCGTGGGTGGCATTGTGTTATGTGAAAAAAATTGTAGGTAGTTTTTTGCTTTGAACGGAGTTATGATGATTTGAATTTTGGTGAAAATTTGGCCGCATTTTAAGTGGGACACCCTAATAGATGAAATCTATGTGAAAGATACTTTCTAACATACACTCACCTCTGCCACGTCCTCTTCCTCTTCCTTGAACGGCCTTTTTGTCGTCTTTAGTCTTTCCCTTCAACAAACGAGAATACAAGGAGAATATTTGGCTTTCGTTCATGGATTCTTTGAAGTGAAACTTGTAGGATCCGTCAATGTTCTTCATTTCCAGAAGTAGTTTACTCATTTCCCTCGGATCAGCTCTTCTCTTCGGCGTTGCATTTCTTTGCTTATTGAAATATTGTACTGCCATTTCTCTTGCTTCAGAGTGGCTGCGATTAGGTGGAGAATTGATCTTGAGTGCCGAGCCTTCAGTAAGCGGAGCCTGGTCCACCGCTTCGCAATCATTCTTCATTACATCCAATTCAACTGCTGCTCGTGCCGACTCGTTGGTTTCCAACTCTCCTCCAAATTCATCTATGACCGTGTCTATAAGAGTTTTTTCCATGCTTTGGGGAATTTATGATTTCCAATCGCAATGTGATAATCTCTCCATCGTTCTGTATTATAGTGAGATTATCTAATGAACAGAGCATTACAGAGCTGGAAAAAATCTCCATTAAATTCTGAAACATAGCTGAAAGTGCGAATTCCCTCACTCCGAACATTCATTTTCGATTATATGGGCTGGAAAAGCGGTCGGAATGAGAAAAATTATGAAAAACATTTCCAGGTAGCCTGGGCAGTACGCATCGCCCTGCGAAGATATTACAGGGGACAAGTTAAAGATAAAAATGATATTTAATGATAAACGTTTGAGCCCTCAGGCAAAATGAAAAACACGGAAATTTGAATTCGAAAACGAATTGATATTACGCAAAATTGCATGATCTATCGATGTACCTATTGATGACATGTTGTTGGCATTGAACCGAGATATTGCCGATGAAACATGAGCGATTCGGCGCAGTGTGCTCGGCAAGAAAAATCAATATCTGGAAGCATAATTATTTTAAATATGGCGTTTTGACAGCTGTAGTGGGCTCGTCGAGATCTATCTCCAGTAATTTCTTCATAGCTCTAGCTCGACATCTTGTCAATTGCACCAACTCATCATTGAATAGTACACGGCCGCCTTCATATACAGATAGGCTTTAGTGCTCAGGGACAGTGGTCTACAACGTCGTTTCTCCTATAAAAATTCAGCTCAATCCCTCACTTTCAGCTGAGATTCTCGGAATGGACTACATAAGGATGAAAGAGTATTGAATATGTTTGGCAGTTCGTCTACTTTATGAGTTATGTTTCACAGAGCTAATATCTTCAAATATAGTCTAGAAACATAACTCTAACGTAGTCAAACTGTCAACTGTATCTTGAACCAAAAAGCCGTTCAAATTGTTTCGCATTTCTCTCACATGTGATCATCGCTCCGAGGGAATGAGTCGAATATGAAATCCACCTTCTTTTTTCTCGCTCATATTGAAAATCTTTTTTTTAAACAATAGCTCTCCGCGATGCAAATAAAATTCATTGCTTTCCTATGCACTTTGCATGAATTTCTTTCCAATCCAAAAACTACAATAATCAGCTTCTTCCACAAATGTCATTGCTTCCAACAGCTATAACCAAAATTCCAATCCTAAGATGGACGTTCCGCCATGCACTTCACGCTCTTCGTCTTTGTGGCTCTCATGTGCTCCACGGCTCCTGTCGTGCCTTCAGTTTCAGAGGTGAGTGAACCGCAGTATGGAACGCATTATGGAATTTCTAACCCCCGAATCGCTTCGGAGCGTTCGGATCTCATTTCGATAGACGATAGTAGGGTGTTTATATTGCACAACGCACTGTGCGGTCTCTTCGGCTGGAAGGTGTTAGGTTGCGTAGAAAGCCTTGGTACATTTTTTAAGGAACATCTATTTATATTTCGATAAGCTGCATATTTTTATAGAAAGCGTTTATGCATAGTAGGCAGGCATACCATTCTGGCACAAATTATATCGGACTGTACGCATCTTCTTTCTGGAGTCATGACAGAAAGGAGGATTTCAACCACTTCGCACCCCCTCAACATTGGATTTCTCAATTTTTCCCTGACTTTAAAGCAAAATATGTATGCTTACAAGTGAGTTATATTAAGGGTGGGAACAGTCCTCATCATATCTTAGAAGGGCTTTTGATTATGTCTTGTGACTAAGAAGTTCTGATGGAAAAGGTAAAACCAGTCAAACGGGTGATGCTTTTAGAAATAAATGTACAGTTTGGCGGATAGGAAACGATATCAAACGTAATGAGCGCATGTTAATGTCCCACTCTTGTACTGTCCATAACCAACAATAATAATTATGAAAGTTGATACGTGTGAACACAAATAAAAATACAAATATATTTTTCGTGAAAACTGGTAATGTGCTAGTCGGGACCATTTTTGATTTTCTTGAAAATGCGTTCATTATATCCTTTAAGACGAAGTGGCCGTATATCTTGGTAGTTGATTATAACAAGGGAGACGAGTACTACATATACGCATACGTGTTCCTTGAACCGAGTTCAATACGAAAAGAACGAAAAAGAATTTGCAAGAATTCGCAATTTTTATGAATAGGTAAATATTCATACCGATGTTACATGAACAAGGCATTTAGAGTTATAATCGGATGTGGATTTATAATCTACTGGTAATGCACAAGTTGCATCCGAAATATGATTGAACAGATTAATGTAGCTTTTGAAAACGAGCTGTCACTCTTTTTCGGATGAAAAAGCTTTTTTTTCACTTTTTTCAAAAACAATTGCCCTGAAAAACTCTGTTGGCTGGGAAGTCTCTCGCTGTGGCCTGGTAATTTCCATGACACGGCTCATGCATGAGCACATTTAGTTTGGCCTGGAAAATTGGCTTCTTCAAAATATATCTAGAGAACTTTTCAGGGTCTTCACGGCAACCATGGAATTTGGAAGCTTACTGCTTGCTCTGTTGCGGGCATGGTGCAGCTACGCTATGCATAAATGTTGATCAAAGCTAGCCAGCAACTATGCACTACACAATTACTGTCTAGCGTTCACTCAGATTTTTTTTGTCCGAATAAGAAAATTTACCTAGACTTTATACGCAACCTAATAGATCGAAAAGCGCGCCGTGCGGTTCTCTCTCTCTCAAGATGCTCTTCCCGAGGACCGCACACGTGCGGTTTCTTTCGCACCTGTGCGGGATCGGACGAGATTCGACAGTGCAAAGAGATTATAGTTGTTCCGTGTTGAGCATCGTCACTATCACAAAACATACTACATCTGGCGTAATTATGGGAGGCAGCAGATATTTCAAATGAAATGCAAAGGCATGATTTGATCTGGAGATACTGCTCTTGTTTTTGACAGCCTTGGCTCCGCGGTCAGTAAGAACTTTTAAATTGGGCCCAATTGTCAGTCATGATTAGGGAACGACATATGGACTGTTTTTCATTCGTGCGCACCGGTGAGTCATTCTCTCTCACTCATCATAGACGATCGGTCGAATGAGAACACACGTCAGTGCATAAGTCGCTCTCTAGTCATGATAAGCACACTATTTTACTGTTTTTATATTTTGGTAACCATTGAATTTCTTCTTTCTTTCGAGCAAGCATTACCACAAATATTTTTCCAATAATGTTTATTGGAGGATATAATAATAATGAAATGGGCATTTGGCGTGGCGAATGTGTTCATTTAACTATAATGGCTCAAATATCAATG
>JACMIF010004518.1:0-12184 GCA_014805445.1 Diplogasteroides magnus | reverse complement strand
CCTTCTAGGATATGATGAGGACAGTTCCCACCCTTAATATAACCCACTAGCAAGCATATATGCTTTGCTTGAAAGTCCGGGAAAAATTGAGAAATCCGATGTTGAGGAGCTGCCAAGTGGTCGAAATCATACTAATTGGCATAACTCCAGAAAGTAGATGCGCGCTGTCCGACATAATTTGTGTCAGAATGACATGCCTGCCTACTATACATAACCACACACATTGGAATTGTGCAACTTCTCTAAGTAAAGATAGATGTGTTTTTAAAAAGTGGTCAAGACTTTCTCCCCAACCTAATACAAAAAGCTGTTCCTCTCGAATCCTCGCTCGATGCCACTTCATTTTCTGAGCTGGACGATCAACTTTTCGAACTTTCGCTCACACATCTGCACAGAAAGTCTGTGGATTGGACAATTTTTGCGTTTGCTGCTGGTGAAAAAGAGTTAGAGAGGAGTGAGAAAGAAATAGAATGAAAGAGAACTGATATGCAGAAGTCGAACAACAGTCTTTGTTTACCCAAGACATCAAAGGAATCAATACACAGAGTAGACAAATTTTTATTATTTTATTTCGTCCGATACATATTTTTCCATAGCGTACTTCTACCAAGTAATGGGGAATGGGTTAATTTGTTAGCGGTATGGATACGGGAATATTATACTTGATGTCGAAGCATGTTGTATACGGCATTGTTTAGAGGCGGTGTCAATGAATTATAGTTTTCAGGTACGGTAGTCAGGAGGATCATGTATTGAGACAGACAGGAGGGCAGAGGCAGTCGCCGGTGGCGCACGTGTAGCACTGCAAAGGATTTTTAAAAGTTTGAAAAGTCTCATAGCTGTGCCATGGTACTCGTTCTGAAATTTTATTGTGTTGCTTTTGTTCGCGTAGATAATGCAATGAATGAAAACTGTCCGGCGAAAAAAGGGGCTATGATGAGCTATTTTCTGCTCTTTCTCTTCAAAATCAAGCGATCCGAAATATGAAAGTTGCTGAAAGATATGAAAAATTGTTGTTTCTCACCGATCCACAATGTATACGACATCCCCACTCAACGGGGGAGCACTTCCAATCGGCAGAGACGAAAGCGAGAAGAGCAACAAAGAGAAGAATGAGAAGAAGGGTGGAGGATGCCATCTGAATGGACGCTGTTACTCCCTGTTGAGCTTACCAGCGGAATAACGAGGTGCATCACGACTGAAATTGCCTAGTTTCGAAAGAGGAAAGACCAAAATGCCAACAGCATTGCTGATGAGAGAAGAAAATGAAAATTACAGTGAAGTTCATGTGCGGTTCATGTAATTTTTAGGATGGAGAAAGAAGCATAAAATTAAGCGTTGATGGCGCTTTCATACCACGCCGCGCAAAAAGTCACCGGTGCTCTTTTCGAGTGATGAAAAAGTCACCAGTGGCCAGTTTAAAAAAATAGCCATTGGTGACTATTTCATTCCTCGATAAGAGCACCGGTGAATTTTCGTTGCGCTGAAAAGGAAGCATGAGGCGAATGAAATTGATTCCTTTCCTCACTCTAGTAATTTTTCATTTTATTATCAGTGATCGGAAAGAGTTGTCATAGAGTGCATACTAACTGATTTTAGAGTGATGCGCTCATATTCAAAATGACGCATGCAATAAAATATATGTAGTACAGCAGGACGAATGGAAAATAATTGATTTTTAAAAATCTGATGACAGATGCTAAGACCTCTCCTGGAGAAGACATTCGAGGCATCATTTCGTCTTTCTCCTGTGCAGTACCATGCTCAGAAGATCGACTTGACTGCTCAGGCTGTCTTCTCGTCCAAACAATGAACACATGTTGGAAGAATGGTGAATTGATCTGAGCGTGAGCGAAGAGACTCCTCGTGAATGACTCCCTTCCTCACCCCATCTCGCTCTCTACTATCGTTTCTTCTATGATCCTTATTATCCTTCTTTCTCCCCAGAGTCAATATATCTCACTATTTCCTCGCTTTCTCTACTCCTCTGATCTCACGAGATAGACTCGAGGGTTGTTGTCTAAAGAGAACAGTTGGTCCTCGTCTGAGTTGAAAGCATCGAGTCATTTGAACGACACCCCTCTCTTCTAAGTGATTGTCTCTCGGAGGGAAAGACAACGGTCTGCTTGAGAGAGCAGAATGAATGATTGCTCTGATGTCTTTCTACCATAACACAACACTGAACGGAAAAGAGGAAAGAATAGAGCTCACGCGGATGGAAGAAGCGAAAGGGACTATGGACTTTGGATACTAATTTTACCACTACCCACACATTGAGAGTACCAGTGGAAATGCCGCATCTGACCCACAACCTATACTATGAGGATAGACAAAAAAGAAATCGAATTCCTGTTTAACACCATAAAGATTACATTTACTTCACTGCGTCCGTGACTGTTTATGTTTCGCATGCAAAAACATTTTGCCATCATTTATCGATTATCCCGCGAGTCCCCAAACTGATGCGGATACTGCCACCGTGTGAGGTTGTTTCTTCTTCTTCACCAGTCCCAGTAGATTCAAGCAAGTCTTCTGGATGTTCTTGTTGAAGGTAAGATAGATGAAGACGGGAAAGCCTGAGTTATGAAAACCGTTGGTCAACCCTTTCGGCGCAACCCTACTAGATATTGTAGTTGGCGCAAACGAGAAATTATTGATAGCCGTCCATTTCTGTCCGTCTAACTTCATTTCTTAGCGTTCTTCTCTACATAGCGGCGACCAGGGCGATGCAAAGAAGTTAGATAGGTAAATGTCAATAATTTTATTGTTTGCGCCACCCTAAGACAGACTATTCATGAAAAATAACTAAATGTCAAACAAATCAAAACTCATATTTTTATTAACTATCTTGTGTTGTTTTATTATATCTCACCATGAATAAACTGCCATCCCACATGTGTCATCTGCACAACAATTGGAGGCTCATAGAAAAATACCATGTAGGTGTATCTGAATACAGTTCTTATGAACTAACACTTATGGAATTGCATAAAGAACGAAGTTGTGTTCTCACGAAAATGTATATAACTAAATCATTACATTATTTGCTTAGAACCCTAGTTATTAGTTCGAACACAACTTCTTTGTTGACGTGAGGCTTACGATGCTGCCGCGCAAAGATTTAAAAAGCAGATGGAAACCACTTGTACAAAGACCTAAAACTGTCAAAAATTCCATAGTTATGAAAAGTCACCGGTGCACTGGTTCGCATATAGTTTTGCCGTGTTGCTTTTGATATTTCTCCCTGTAAAGATTTTTTTTCGTTATTTTGACCCATTATGGATTGGCAAACTTGTTTAGACAATAGCACAGCACAGAGTAGAATGTAGAGAATTGGAATCAAGATGACATACGCTATGTTGTTAACAGTGGTGGTATAATTCCAAAACTGAAATGAAATATTGAATGATTCCTCATTACCGATACAACGTGTATATGTTTTGTGCTTGGTGAGAATGTGTTGAAGAAAAAAGCGCCATGATGAGTGTCTAAATAACACAAAAAATTAAGTCGCTCATTTTGAAAAAAATACCTGCTAGAAACGGAGGTGTCATTAATCCTACAAAAGCAGCGTAAATAGCTGCCACAACAAGAAAGTAATTTGTGCGAGGGTTCTGCATAAGATGGACAACCAAAACATTCTGCGAATGAATAATAAACCTACATTCCAATAGTGGCCTAGATCGAGAAAGTCCATCACGCGGTTGAGTATCAGCAAAAGGCATGCAACGCATGAACCAGTCCAAAAGCCTGTTTCCTAACAATATCCTCTGATATGTTGAAAATTCGCAAACCGGTGACCATTCCAGTAATGAAAATTAAGGTTCGATTAGTACAATATTCGGCTCCCTGAGAAATGTTTGGGATTCTCCAGGATCGCAATGTTTTACTTGTATAAGTAGAAATCCAAATAAAATGCAATTAATGACCAAGACCACCATGTCGCATATGCACAGAAAGAGCATTATCTGTAAGCAGAACAATCATTTATTGTTTATGGAGCACAACTTGCCTTATAACACGAATTCTTCAGCTGCTTTAGAAATGTTAATACGCAAGGAACGTATAGTATCTGCGAAATGTGATATTCGTCAATACATATGCAATTTTCCATTACTTCGCATACGATTCCGAATAGAATGGACCACAAGCCAAACAAAATCCGCTCTTCTACGAATTTTCGAGCAAACAACACATCTTGAGGACTGTCATGGAGGTTACATTGATAGTATTGATGGTCAAATGAAAACCTGCATTGATATTCAGGCAACTGAAGACGCATCCAGAAAGGTAGAAATTGCGGGGTAGACATCGGTGTGTTGAATGATATAGTACTAACCTCTGAGGCTGACAAAAGATATTTATAAGAAAATAGGCATGCTGACAGATGACATGATTGTTAGCCTCTTATACTCCACGGGGAATAAATGGTATCATGAAGGAAATGATACAATAAATCGGATTACCTGAAAGCCTGCTATATTTACATACTAGTTAAAGGAGTCCACAGTAATTTTTCATGCAGGTACTGTAGTGATTGGAATGGAACGTATGTTTTTAGTGTCTGTATTTTGTATGTATATTATCTAGCTCTGATTTGATCGATTACGCGCGCATTATCTTGCAATGGTTACTCGAGTCAACTGAAGTTAGTAGCATCTTCTGAAGTGGCCCGTTGAGGTCTCCTAGGTACTCGCTATATTAGGACGTACGCTAGTAGGGTAACGGCACTTGGGGAATTCGCCACAAAACTTGACAAAAAAATACGCTCCCGTGTGGGTTCGAACCACCGACCTTTCGGTTAACAGCCGAACGCGCTGCCGATTGCGCCACGGAAGAAGCTGATATGCATGTGCCAGGACAACGCCTTATACAAACGGCTTTTGCTCCTCTTGTTCAAAATTGCATTTTTATGTATTATGTGTGGAGATACAATTGCTATATTTACTTCATATTTCACACAGAATGTACTTTATATTTCACATAATATAAATGGACAAACAAAAAAGATTTGTGTATTGATACATTGGTGGTATCAAATGATATTATAAATAAGAAGAGAAATCCTCTAGCTATCGACGCGCTATGTAAGAGTTATGATCATGAGGAATCGAAAAGGTTCATAAGAAAGTGATGAAAACTCCTCCATTATCTTGATTCTGGCACTTCATTCGTTCCGAATACTCAAGAGCCCTGAATAATATTCTTCAGCGTGAAGTTCGAGAATTCGCATTTTATATTAGGCATCGCATGTTTGACATTGAAGAGCAATTCCTTCACCCAAGTACTTGGCTATTTACAGTTCACTGAATATCATTGTATGAAAGAGGTATTGGGTGCGCGCTAGAATTGGCACAAGTACTTGGGTGGGAGGAAAAACGGGCGAAGGAATTGGGCTGAATACTGGGGTTTCTAAGTCGGGAGTAGAGTGCATTCGTCTGTTGCCTGATTCACGAGGAGCGGTTGTCTGTTGTATGAATGGCTCCTCGGGAATCAGACAATAGATGAATGCACTCTACTCCCGACTTAGAAACCCTACTGAATACAAGTATCATATTTTACCTTAACATGGATAACCTATCCTTGATGGTTGAGCATCTCCTAAGTGAATGATAAGCTTTCATCACTGATGACGTCGCAACTGCAGGTGACTTCAGATGTTCTTTAGATAGTGAAGATTAACATTTACAATGTTCACCCTGAATAAATTCAAAAATGCATTCAAATTGCATTTCCATCTTGACACGAGTATTGAGCCCGCTGTAGACTTTAATTTGCTCTTCCGTCTCCAGTGGCGACCGACGTGACCGGGCTGAATTCTTATTTTTCTATAGCTATTCTAATATGTTGACAAACAGGCAGCTTTTGCATCCCTTTTGGACGTTTTAGTATTGCTCGGCGCTTTCTTCCCGATGATTCATCTCTGCAGATTGATTACTTCTGAAATGGTTGAAATAAAGTCATTGATTCATTCATTCTCACGAACACTGCCATTCCGTTACATTTCATAGCGTAACGGTAACCATCCGTACCAATGAGTTGCATTGTTGAGAGAAAGTTCGGACGAAATTGCTATGAGTATTGAAAACAACGGCCTCTTTCAACTCATTTTCCGATGATAACAATCTGAATTCAGAGAACTGCTGAGAGTGTGATGTATGATTAGAGATAAACATTAAAGGAGCCGTAAAGGGAGTTTTATTTGCATGCACTTTTGGATATCAGACTCTCCAATTCCCGTACTCTCTCGTTGTCAGAGTAGACCGCTCTGACGACGGGAAAGTGGGGGAATTGGAGAGACTGATACCCAAAAGTGCATTCAAATAAATCTCCCTTTACGGCTCCTTTAAGAACGCATTGGCCGCTTGACCGCATGATCAGCAGTTGCATATGACGAATGATAACAGATTGCACAAGAGTGCAAGCAGAGAAAATGCGAATGCGTTCCAAAATACTCACCATATTAAAAAAAATCATAGATATTGGAGTTGAAATAGTATGACCTATATAAGAAGCCAAACGCAGTAGTGTGTAGAGACGACAAAAATGGAAATGACAAAGGCGAAAAATCTTCCGCCAATCTGATGACTAAGACTCTTCGTCACTTCTCCTTTCTTCGAAGTCTCTTCCCTCCCTTTGCACCCTCGGTTCTCTCAAGTTCCAGTTCCGGTGTCTGATTTCATGCAATTGAGTGTATGTTGTCTAATACAGTGATCGATGTCGTTTGTTATGTTAATCACAATAACAACTTCAGGGATTCATTCACCAGGTTTTAGTTACACAATTCGGAGAATTTATCTGCTGTGACATGGAACGGACATGACATGAAATCCCCTTGACATAGAAATACCCAAGTGATAGGAACAACACTTGGGGCATTCACCACAAAACATGACCAAAAGTTTCGCTCCCGGGTGGGTTCGAACCACCGACCTTTCGGTTAACAGCCGAACGCGCTACCGATTGCGCCACGGAAGCAGGCGTTCCAGTTAAGGCAGGACGACGACACATTTCAAAGGCTTCGTGCATCCTCCCTGTGCTTCCCGGAATCGAACCCCGACTTCGTGTTACTTCCGATGGTGAGGAACCATGCACCAAGTTTATGAACTTTTGGGGGAGGGGAAATCAGCCCTGCCAGGGTCTCTCATGCCATCGACTGACTTCGCTGCTCACTCCTTGTCGTCATTGACTCATCGTGGTTTATATTTTCTTTAAACACCTGCCCCAGCATGCGAAAAAAATGCCCAGGACAAGGATCGAATCCCCCGTCCCAGAAAACAGTCTTTACTGCAAACACCACGTTGTTTGCAATAGCCAACATCTCAATCTGTCTTGTTCATGATCGCTAAGTGATTGTCTGTGTTGCGAATCAAATTATCATACATCGACATCTTAGCCGATAAAATTGAGGGTCTATCTCCAGTGGTTGGTTTCATTTCAATATCGCGTTTTGGGTTGAAGACAACATCTTCGAAATCCATGTAAAGCGATTTATTTGCACACATATTTGGCAGCAAACAAAAAATTGCAGCGCCGCAATTGTCTTCGTCTCGTGGAAAACACGAACATTGGAGAGAGACAATGACACTTGGTTCTCTGGCATATCGCGGCAGACGGCGGCTTGATCAGAATGATAAGAAAATTTGATAAGAAAACGAAGGCTGGAATGCAAAACTTGCACAAAAAAATCACGACCGTATTGTGTAGTCAAGGTATCCATTGTAGGATCAAAAACCTCCTTTTTTGTATGCGTATGAATGTTCCCTTTTCTCTCTCTCTCTCTTTTCTTATCGCCCACTAAATCTCAACTTCAGCCCATGGAAGTGCTGTTTCTTCTCATCTCTCAAGCATTCTCTGCCTTTCCGGTGTCTGCTATAATCAACAAATTTATTAACATATGCAGAGTATAGGCAATTATGCCGTTGAAGAATAAACAACGAATTATTAGGTTTTTCAATCGAAATACAATCGATTTGTTCATTAGAAGTTACTCGCATGATATAGTGACCCTGTAGGCTAAAGAAGAAAGGAAAGGTACGATCATGAGGGAACTGATTCTGAATTGAGTATCAATGGGAGTATGGAATGAAGCTACTAAACACAACAAAAATCTTACAAAGGTTACTCCATAATATGTAAACGGGTAGGGGAAAACAACTGGGTTTGATAAGTTCGATGGCCGTGAGATGGAAGGACAAAGATTGTATAGATGTCGAGAATATCATGAGATTCTGGGATACGGTAGAGTAGTGGAATACGGTAGATTCCTCAGCAGTAGTACATTCCTCCAACGGAAATGATGTTCGTGTGTGCAGTCACAACCTTTCTCTCGATGTCCTGAAATGCAAATCGATTGAATACAGTAACCACCGCGAAGATGGCAAGCGTCCACCTCCCACTATTTCACGGTCTTTCCCTCATATGGTGCGTGATATCTCAAGAATGACTTGTAAATCGAATACACACTAATCTGCTCATAACATCTTTCTCCTCGTCCCTCTAAACTTCCCCTCTTTTCAGCCCCATTCAAATCCCTCCTATCCCTTTCCTGTCTCACCTGTCTGACGATGTCCTCAGTCGAACGAATGTAGTCCTCAGAGGGGAACTCTTTGAAGAAGTCGTAGTTCTGCTTTGCTCTCTTAGCTGCGAGATGGGCATATTGAAGAGGAGCAGGAAGGGAGATCGGCTTGGGACAGCGACCGTAGCCGTAGGCATGCGCGTAGAGGAGAGTCTGCAAGGAAGATACATAGGATAATGGAAAGAAGAGTTCTGTGAAATTGCTCAAGTTCGTTATGAATTACATGGTTTCCCATCTGTCAAGCAAACGATGATATACCAAGGAACCCTAGCATATCACCTCCCGCGTCTATTATGATATAGATAGTAGGGATGTTGTAACCCTACTATGCACACTCAAACATGAATATTTCTTACCTGCCAGAAGGAGGACGATGGCTTCCAGTCGTCTCTGATGACAGTGTAGTGAGTGGGACGAGCAGTGCCCTGCAAGGATATCATTCTACTACTGATTATTATATTTGACCATGAATAACTTCTAGAGGCCGCCAAACGCACAATATTGCATTTGGCGTTCTCTAATAACGAATTTCATAGGGGAAATAATGCTGACCAGTGCTCCGAAGTGACTCAGAAGGAAGAAATCGAAGTTATACTTGGACACGATCTTGCTCTCGACGAGTGTGCCAGGAGGAGCATTGAAGCTGAAACATTGCCCATTTGTCTTCTGCACAAGTTTCAGGATTACTGTAGCTGTTAGTCTTGAGTGCATCCCAAAACACATTACATCTCTCTTTGCACTCATTCGTCCTGTCATCCTTTACCCATTCGCATGATCGAGCGATAAAGAGCACAGAAGATGGAATGCACTTTGGAATTCACTCCTTGGTAGCTATAGACTCGTAACATCCTCTGACTCACTTTCCATTGACGAGTGCATTTTCTGGCTTAGTGAGGAAGAATCTGGTGTGATGACGCTTCTGTGCCACGATGTACGTGATTGTGGCAGAAGTTCCCAGCTTAAAATAATAGCAATGAATCGTGGGCCTCTTTTTACCGTACCAAGACCAAGAATTATGGTTGTTCAGTAGGGTTTCTAAATCGGTAATAAAGTGCACTTCTCATTCGTCTAATTTCCGCGGAGCCGCTGCTCATAGCTTCGATTGACAACCGCTCCGAGTGATTATACGAAATATATATGCACTTTGCTACCGATTTAGAAACCGTAGAGGTCCGGACCGAAATGAAGGCCAACTCACACTCTTGAGTGCACATTCCACTGCATTGCATTCTTCGTAAGAGATCCTCTTGAAGTCGGTGTCCGAGATGCCGTCTCTGTACACGACGATGTGGGCGGGCACCTTTCCAGTGTGCTGAAATCTGATTTTACTAAATTATCTCACTTTACACCTTTTCTTTATGCCCTTTTATTCCCTGACAAAGAGTGCCTAATATCCTTTCATCATTGATTACAAAGTTATCGAACCTTGGTGAATTCGGCCATCCTCTCTTCAATCTGATCCCTCATATGGGTTCCCATCTCCTGGCCGAGTCTCAGAACGCGACTGCTCACACCGTAGCTGAAAATGGGTCACTCTCTATATATCCGTTTGTGCTATGTTACAGCTTTGCTAACAATCTAAGTTATTTGTTTGTTGAGAGAAATTTATTTACGAAAGCTGAACTCACTTCATTGCTTGGATGTCAGTATTTCCCACAACAGAGATAACTGAACGGGGGCAATCAAAGTAAGAATACTTCTGGAAGTCGGGCACTGCGCGATTTGGATTGGGACGAGGGGGCTGGAAGCCTCTGCCACCACGGGAAGGAGCAGGATTGCTCTGAAAGAGTAACAATGAGCTACCGTATTCAATAATATGCGTTTTCTAACTCGTTTGAAAAGTTCCAATATTGGCAATTTGGTGGCATTTTACTGTGTGCCATTATTAACGTATAACTGGTACAGGGAAAGATACTCACCATCTCCTCTGCCTTCTTCCTCTCCTCGACACTGGGATGGGAAACGTCGATTCCGAGGAAGAGCGTCGGCTGTTCAGGATCGGTCACCTTGGCCCAGCTGAAAGGGAAGGATTCATCAGAAATTCATCTTTATTTTTTTCATTTTGGCTGGAAATACGAGTTATAATCTTCCTCTCACTTCTTGAAGTAGCTTCCATCCAGGTGGTAGTGGGATCCACCCAACTTCAGAAGAACCTTCTTGTAGATGTTGGTTGAGGTCTCGTTGGTCAGCGGATTTCCAGTGCACTTCTGAAATAAGACTAATGATATTATGCATTTCTAAACAACTCTATCACTGTTGTTGACTGTAAGAACTGTCAAATTTTCAAAAGCTAGAGTCAGACAGCGAGAACTTCAGAGACGCAGGTTGTCATAAAGAATGGATATCAGAGGATGAGTGGATACGAACCAATAAGTTCTGTTGAAGGATGCACTGGCAGAAGACTCCCATGTTCTGGTCCGTGTAGTACTTGATTGCGGCTGCAATGAATTAGGTTCAATTTTGTATAGTCGACATATGCCTCCTCTAAACATGATGAGCATTTGTGACTTTTTATGATGTTCTATGAAAGAATAATGTTTGCAAAATGAAGAAAACTAACAGTAGAGCTTGGCGTGCCTTCGGGGGAACACGAAGAAGAGCATGGGCTCCCATTTCTCTCCTGTCTCTCCGGCCAGTTTACCAGCCTGAAAGTGACATCACGTTTTTAGAGAAGTTTTTCTAAAAAGGGTGTAGTCTGTGGTCTATTCCCTAATAGTCTGATGGACAACCGCTCCATGATAGTTTAACGTATGAATGCAGTCTATTACCGGTTAATTATCTCCATTCTAGAGTAAGATTAAATTCTACTTCATGAATACTCACCCTGGTCTTCACTTCAATGCACATGTCCTTGATGACTTCAAAGTTCTTTCCGTCCCAATTGAACAAGTCGCCTTTATCCATGTTCACTCGAATTCCGAAAGCCACGAGAGTCTGGAGAATGAATCCTGCGTAGTTCCTGAAGGGAAAATCTCTTATTATCTTCAATTGCAACTGCTATTTCCTCTTTTTTTCCAAAAAAAAGGAGAGAATGACCCACTTTCTTCCTTCGAGTTGGGCTGTGTCTCCCATGAACACGAAGAATGGCACAATGGGCTTGTCGCACTTCTGAAGTTATATCAGACACTATCTGACTGTAGTGAGTTATCAGACCGTGAGGCAGGCACATAGTCAAAAATTGACCCCGTTCAAACTTTCCTATCTGACTAATAAGGGAAGTGTCACAACTTGCCTAGAGGTTTTTGATCCTAATATGTATCGTTCGAGAGCCCTTGACGAGTGAACAACAAAACCACGTTTACTTTTTGCTTTTCTTTCGAATTAGAAGAAATAGCTCAAAAATGGTGGGAGTGATTTTTTTAATAAGCGTGATAGGACCCACTTTTTCTTGCTCCCCATCACCTGGGGAGTCAGAAAAAATAGGTCTCTAAAAAATTTTCATCCCCCGGCTTTAAAACTTTTTTTTTTTTTTTGAAATTTTGGTTACGGGGAGCCATGTTTGGAATTTTATACAGCGAGAAGCAGGATTTACCGACGGACGCGCTTACCGGCATTGGATAGATCTTTAGTAGTTTATTGCAGAGGATTTTTATCAGGTTCACTGGT
>JACMIF010004516.1:0-12188 GCA_014805445.1 Diplogasteroides magnus | reverse complement strand
TTGAAAACCTCTAATCAAAAAGTTTTTCAAAGAAAAGCGATAATTTGGCCATGAAATCACAACTGAAAGTTTGGGATTCCATGGAATCCCAAACACACCGCTTGGGATTCCATGGAATCCTAAAATGAACGATCGCTCTCATTGGGATTCCGATGAAAGGGAATCCGTACGACCGCGCGCGCTTGGGATTCCCTCACGAATTGAGATTCACTCAGCCATCACTAATACCGACTATGTAGGAGTTTTAAATCGTTAACTTTGCTGTCATTCTTTTTCGCAGAGCGGTTGTCTATCAGAGTGAGAGTCAACAGCGCTCCGGAGAGGAAGACGACAAATTTACCGATAATTTAATAACCCCTAATACCGAAAAGTAACACTGCACAACAAATCAGTGATTTTGGTTGCTTTGTGATTTATAGCAGGGCTGGGACAGAAAATAAATTTTTTTCTGAAACAGAAAACAGAAATTTCTGTTTTCAAAAACCAGAAAAAAACAGAAAACAATTTTTATGCTAGAATATCTAGTGTAAGAAGCGATTTTCAGTTCAAAATCTCTAGGGCTTAAAAAAAATTTCTTTCAAAAAATTTCTGTTTCTTCTCGGAAATTTGATGCATGTCAATTCAATTTCAGGATTGGAAGATATCAAAATCTTGTGCTCACATGATTCTTATGCCAGAATATCTAGTGTAAGACGTCATTCTAAGTTCAAAATATCTAGTGCTTAATTTTTCTGTTTTCTGTCAAAAAGTTTCTTTTTCTGCTCAGAAAAGTTTCTGCTCGAAAAATGGCCAGAAAACAGAAAAAAACAGAAAATTCAGAAACAGAAATTCCCAGCCCTGATTTATAGTTCCTTCAACTCGAAGCTTTGGACTGGCACATCCCCCGTTAATTAAATGATGTTGTCAAATTCACCGTTGCATCGCCCTTGAGCGGAAGTAAGACCATGCAGGCAAATAAAAATATGTGCCATGATAATTTGGCAATGTCGTCATTCTCGTCCCAAGAGGACGAAGTTATACGAATACGTAACGAATTGAAGACCTTCCCGTACATCAGAATATAGTTTTGGCTTGAGATATTGGAAGATTACGGTGCAACATCCAACAAAGACGGGAAAATCAACAGTGTCACTTTTCGTTCTACTTGATCATAATAACATACAAGTTCGCGAAAAGGCAAGCATATTTTTTTTTGATTCTTCAGTTACAATTCAATTCGCACTGACTAAGGCAAAAGAATAGCGTCATAAAATTGGGATTAAAGTGGTCATTTTAAATCATGGTGTAAATATCCTCAGTTCATTCTTTTGTTTAATTTCTTTCTCCACATCCGCAGCAACGTCGGATCAGGCAGCAAAAACTAATTAGATGATTCTTTCATGTTTTCGCTATCAAAAGTCCGGGCTTCTTTCTTTTTTGATTTCTCAGGATATTGTTCGAACATTACATGTTTTGATTCCCCTCCTTCTCACGATTTCATTGACTTCGTTCAGTTCTGTCCACACACATTGTGCAGAATTTGGTGAGCTGATACATGAAGAACATGATTCTCTTTGTCAACACTAGGTGGGCGGTGCCTTCACTTCTATTCCAGTCGCTCTTCTCCCCCATCTACGTAACCACTCGTAGACCATGCCTTTCCCCGCCCATTCTCCCATCCATTCCCAGATTCCCAGATTTTTGCTTCTAGATGCGTTCTATTCAGTCTATCATGCAACCGTAATCGCTAGACTCAGACTTTTCAGGTATCACAATGTTCAAGGCTTCTCATCTCATTCTTCTTCTCTTCATCCTTGGTGTGGTGATGAGCACGAAAGATGAACAATCAATGTGCGTTAAGAGTGGTTTTAATACGTCAACTAATAGAGTTAGCTGGGTGCTAATTGTCATAGAGGGCAAACATGATGGTCCAACAGTTCGCATATTGAACTTTAGTCGTTTGTGTGGTCTGAAGCTCTCCGAGAAGGTCGCGCTGTTGTGTGGAGACCAAGGTGTCCATACGCATGGTAAGTTCATTGCAATCTAGTGGTTACGGCATTCAGCTAGCTTATCACTAGATAAGCAAGTCTTTTCCGTTGGAGCAATAGGTATCTAGTAACGACACTGATATACATATCCCCCAGTGCTTGGGACCAAGGATTTTTTTTATCTCAGCTCCTTGTAGGACAAAACCAGTCGAACCTGCTCGACCACAAACCCGGCCATGGCATTCCAGACCGTTGCTGTGTGGTGAGTGAATGTAGATATTGACAAAGGTGCGTTGTGCGAAAAGACTTTGCGAATTCGCAAAGAGAATGATAGACGAGTCATAAAATCATTTGAAAGTCTATGTTAACATAATGAAACAATTATTATAGCGCACGAATCGTGATAGCTTAATCTAATTAAAAAGAGCAAACATATGGTGAACAGTTCGGATAGACATGCCTCCCCAGAGAACATTTCTAATCATATCATCTTATCATCACATCATCTTTTCAGAGGAGATGCTCAGACGACTACTTGCGTTCCATCTGCGGGCTTCTAAAACAGGTGAGACTATTCGATGATGGAGCAGAATGAGAAAGTCTATTGCAGTGAAAAGTGGATAGATCTACCGTGTCTTCATTCTACACTAGGGTTTCTAAGTCGGGAGTAGAGTGCATTCGTATGTTGTCTGATTCCCGAGGAGCTGCTGTCTCATTCATGCAACAGACAACAGCTTCTCGTGAATCAGACAACAGACAAATGCACTCTACTCCCGATTTAGAAACCCGATTCTTCACCAACTATAGAAGAGAGAGAAAAGCTCATTTTCCGACCGTGATCAACCCTCTAGAAGAATAAACTCCACGAATCATTGAAGTATTATACACTGTTCCTTTACGAGACAATATTTTTTCGGCTCAAGCAAAAATCGACCTTCGCGGAACAATGTGCGGCGGATTATAAAAAATTTTCCCTGGTAGTAGGTATTGGTACCCGAAGTGCAAGGCTAGCCGAATTTGAACTGAAAAAATTTTGCAATAGTTTTACAGATGAATTTCGTAATTGTCTTTGATCGAGCATAACTCGTTTCAATCTCATCGAATAGTATAGAGCAACAGTTCAGTTAGTACGCATAATACCTGATGACTTTTTTGGGTGCAGAACTGGTTTGTTCCAGCGAAACTTGGCGCTCTTCACAATCGTAGTTGTAAGACCTAGTTTTTCTTGCTCGCTCTACTCGGTGCAGGGTGTTGACGTACGGACAGTCCAGCTGCTCCTCTATTTGACCGGGAGTTGATTAGTAATCAGAGGCTCTGGTCATTGATAAAGGTATTCATTCACTCATAAATTTGATCAATGATTTGCTCTACTGGTTCAAAGCCGGTGTGACTATCTCATATGTTAACCATTTTGTTGCTTCTTCAGCACAGAGATTCAGAATAGATAATGTGGAGACGACAACAATCATTTGATTATGGAGAAGTAAGCAATTCTTTACTCATGAGCTCAGAACTATCGTTTAGGAGGATACAGAGGAAGAAAATCCTTTTAAAGTGCCCAGTCTTCCACGCAAGCGAAACCCCATTCTTGAGAAAGAAGTCGGAGCGAAGAAGCTAAAAAAAGTTTAAGAATAATTGTTTGATATTTAATTCCTTATTAAGGAAGAAGACGTGGTTCACATTGAAGAAGAAAATGAAGAGAAGGAGAAGGAAGTGAAGGCAATGACTAGGGTTTCTAAATCGGGAGTAGAGTGCATTCGTCTGTTGTCTGATTCACGAGGAGGGGTTGTCTCATTCATGCAACAGACAACCGCTCCTCGTGAATCAGACAACAGACGAATGCGCCCTACTCCCGATTTAGAAACCCTAGTAATCACACGCTTATTTTATTTTCACTCTTCCTTCTTCAGGAACAAGTGACAGAAGAAGATCATTCAAAGGGGGAAAATACAGAAGATGATGATTGGAATGAGGATGTGATGATTATCGCAAGACATTGATTTTTCCAAAGTACCTAATGTGAAATATAACTAATACTCTCAGGACAATCCAGCGTTCGTGGCGAATAATGTGATGCGGGACATGTTGAAGGTCCTCCAATACAGTGACGTTGACCCGAGTATGCTCTATCGAGAGCTGACCACTTCCACAAGGGTTGGCAGAATGACTAAAATAGTACATTCCGTCTCCTTGTGCTCTCCATTGCGGTTGGGTCTGGCGCATAGGGACGGCCGCACGATCGAGAACCCAGAGAGACGGAATGCACTATTTTAGTCATTGTGCCAACTGTGACTTCGACTCTGGCACGATATTTACATGACGTACGATGTTAATTGATTTTTATGCAGATCCCTACTAAGAAGCTTTCTGCAAGCAACGCTGACGCGCTTGCCTACGGAACTCCCATATTCAATAATGAGGCGAAAGCGAAACTTATGGGATTCTCAATTGCAGTCTCACTCATTCCCACCCCCACTCTGTTTCTAAGAATGAAAAATGGAAACCCAGTTACTATTACTGACCCATTTGTCAAATTATTGTTCTTCTAAGTGAATGTCGTCTCTTCTCTTTGAATCGTTTGTTACCGAACATTATCCTGTCGCCTAAAAGCATTACTTATGAGAGTGCAGTAAAGATTTTCCAGATACTTGAATGCTTCTTATGATGCTACATATGGGCTCAAAAGCCCCGTTCTCCAGGGATACCGAATGCCATTATCGGAAATTCTAACTGTCACAATCTCTTCGGAGCGGTTGTCTCTCACTTCGACAGACAACAGCTCATTGGAGTTTTAGGGGGATAAAATTTCCGAAATGTGTTCGTTATCCAGATAATGAATTATGGACCGGTTTTGTCCGTGTGTCATTATCTCTGGCTCATCGTAGACAACCGATCGAATGAGAGCACGGTATGCTTTATACCCTAAAAATGCAAAATATACAACAACAAACAATGGATATTTTTAATATTTAAAAATGAACTCACGTTTTCATATAATTTTACTTTCTCCGGTACTAAAAACTAACCAAAAAGAAATTAAACTAGTAAAACAACACTGGTCGAAATCAGCATGTGACTTCGACATTGAGGAGATAGTACATGTACATTTTAGCAATGACCACACGATGCTGGTGTTGGTACATGAAAACAAAACTACAATCGTCGGTTGAGCCTTCAATCTTTCTCTCCTCAATGAAACCTTCAATACTAGTCAGCATTTCGCGTATTCCTCTGGCCAAGGAACACCGCAGAAAGGTCGTCTCTTCCAAGAATGACCGCCAACTGATTTTCAGTCAGGAAAATCGGTTGTTCTTCCACTGCCTGGAGTTCTAACTGACCAGTGCCGGCTTCTGCAAAAAACTTGAAGTCAATCTTCTTTTCGGTAATGGATGAGGACATGACCGCCATGGACTTTTGCGCCGTGATAATTCCGACAATAATTGCGCACCCGTCCACTTCAACATTACGGCGCAAATGTCCATGACGCTCCTGTCTTTCCGCTTCTTAGTATCCCTATTCTGCACAGAGCTTGTTCAATGGATGGTCAATACCAAAAGTAGCGAATATATAACTAAAATGCTTGCACGTTTGCTGCGAGAATCTGAGGCCGAATACCTGCGCATAGGCGGCCATCCATCAAGGGATGCTGGCCAACGGCAGAAATGGTTAACGATCTTTGCGGTGAATAAATGGATCTGGAACATTTTCGATTGAGAAGCATGAATTTCAAAAAAAAATTTTTGATGATACAATGTTTCTGGATCATTTGAAAAAAATGTGAGAGAAGGTATTATTCGTAATATTTTTGATTCGAAAATGTGCATCTACACGCGTCCACAACGGGAATGTCTACATTGTCCAGCCATAGGCTCAGTTTCGGCACAGTCCTTATAAGTTCCTCGAAGCGATTGAAAAATGGAGACTTGAAAGAACAGTCTGCTCTCAGCGCGAGTAGTCCAATACCCGCCGACCTGAACAAGGCTTTTTAGGATTTCTTAGGGAGCTCTTACTTTTGCAGAAGTCTCTCCAAGCAAAGCCGATCGTTTGATTGAGGAAGTCCGCAGCTGCGAGATCAGATCGATCACGTGTGTGTCTCGATCCATACTGATGAAATCGCATTGTACAAGCGGTGCTTGCTAACAATAAGCACGATATCATTGTGGAAAACGGGGTTGATAATTTTTCATGTAACGATAATGTCATTTGACACAATGCCTAGAATATCAAATGCCAAAACAAACTTTAGAATTTCTCTCATTTCTACACCTCTTTTCCGCGTCAGACCAAGTTTTAGAAAATTATTAGGGTGGCTTGAAACATATCAAGTTCACTGCGGTCATAAGTGGCAAGTGAATACGTAATTTGAGAAAAAAGCGTAGCGGTTAATTTAAAATTTGTATTCCACATTAATAACGTTGTGTTATTTGTCATGATCGATATCAGTATCTTTCAAAAAGAGAGCAAACATGCTCTTCTTGATGGGATAAACTCCGTCGTGGTGCACTGCATCGCATCAAAATGCAGCATAATCGAAAATTTGTTGTAGGTGGCTCGAAATGCGCATTCCGTTGGTCCAAGATACAAGTGAAATTTCAGCGCACGACTAAAACGTACGTGAGAAATATGGAAATAATGTCCATTCTTGTATGATTCCGTCTAGTTTCAGTGAGAACACATTAGAAACTCAAGCATTAGCCTTACTAGCTGTAGAGAATGCCGGAATGATCTCCGATCAGGTTGCAATGCTGCTGGCCGACAAGCTGCATCGTATTCAAGTTTTCTGTTCCCAGAAACGAGAAGAGGTAATGTAGCATATCGTCTGTGAGGGCATTCATGACTCTGAATAAACAGTTCACAGTTTGAAAACGTTATGCAATCGTCGTTGTGTTGGACAAATGATGATAAATGATAAAGGAAAAATAGTGTTTTTTGAATGTTAAATCTGCTACTGGTCACAACTACAGAGTGCTGGTCTTGAAATGAGAAATGATATGGAATGAGAACATGTGTTGGCGGAATTTGGAAAGCGAACAACTAGGTAACAACCAAGTCCGTCAAGAGTGAAATGATAAGATGGAGACAGTGCGTTCAAAGCGCTCCCCCGCATTCGGAGTAGAGGTGTGATGGAGAGTGACAGGGAAGTCAGAGACAGTTCAAATGGTTCCCCGCATTTTCAGACGGAGGGGTATATATGGTAAAGAACGACCAGTTGAGATTGATCCCGCATATTCAGTCAGACGGTGAGAAAGAGCACTCACACACGAGAGGGTCTCCCGCAGACGACTAGAGGAAGGAAAGAGAGAGTGGAGGGATGGAGAGGGAAGAAGTCAGAGGCAGTTCAAATCGTTCAATGCAAAGCTCTCACACTCGTTAACAATACACATGATCAGTGGTAGTTATTCCTCCTCTTAGAGGGAAAATAACTGCCATTGTAAATATTGTGATTTTACCGCGTGTTGTAGCTTCGCGTTTGCAAGAACTGCCATCCAGGTACGATTCCGGTATTATGATGTCCATGCACAATAATTTGTTGGTCAGAATCTGCTTGACGGATCGAGTGCGACCATGAAGAAGTTCTTTCGACAAAACATTGTTCCGAAATACCATTTTTCAGCAATATGTTCAATGAATTCATGCTTATCTTTTTGCTCGATATTTGATTAAACAATTTATTATTACGAAGGTCCGTGACAATCATAAAACTAAATAGCGACAATAGCCTATGCAAAGTCTCAATCATCACAAAAATGTAATGTAAATATGTGAATAGGGCTTCGTGAAATAAAAAAAGAATAAATGTCGAATCAACCAATTCGAATTTTAAAGGTAGTGCGAAGAAGATTATTTGAGACAACGACGCCTAGGATATGATTCTAAGCAAATCGTGCTACAACCGACATAAAGAGCCATTTTCTTAGTGGATGTGGTGTATCTGATACATTCGTAGGGGTAAACGATGCTCGACTCATGTACTGATTCATCTAATTTCCATTGGAATGGTACCAAACTGTCTGCAAAATATCCGTGAAACTGCTTGATGGAGCAGCGCATCTTCGAATTCAGCAGGACCTGAATCATAACATTTTCATTGCTCTGCTTTACTATATTCGAGAATGTTTTAATTCAATCTTTCTCAAAAATTATTTGTTATTTAGAATTCTTGACAACTACCTGGAAATGTATTCCAATAGAGGATAAGAGAAGAATTCAAAGTTAATGATAGATAGGAACCGAAATTCTCGGTCGAAATATGAAAACATCCATAAAGACAAACCTGCATGCTTTGACGAATGCCCTCCACTGTGGGTCCTCTGATCTTCGCGTAAATATTCACAACGTTCAGGTCCTTCCTATTGAGGAGCTTGAGCAAATCTGCATCCGAGAGAGTAAGTGCTCCAGAGCTCACGATTTGGAGACTTCCCTTCGCGGAATCTAAAAAGAAACACTCCCAGTTACTAAATACAAATGTTGAACAACTACTTACTTGTCCAGAAACGACTATCATTCATGGCATTGGGTCCACCAGTGAAACGGAGGAATACTGTCTCTAGATTCCGTTGGGCAGAGAAGAGATACTTCAATTGGTCCTCCACACTAATGTCCACCAGTTCCGTTTTGTGGAGAACCAAGCATTTGCTTTGACTGAAAAGTCCCTGCACTCTCTTCAGCGTCTTTGTGTCCAGTCGTCCTTTGACCGCAAGACGTGAGAAGCCTCCGGCTCTAAAATATGTGATTGATTTCGTTCGATTTAACTTTACGACGTAAATGCTCTTGTCTTTCAACCCCGAAACAGTTAATATCGATCTTTCATTCTATAAATAGCGGTATGATTTTGTCAGAATGTCACAACGAGAAACTGATTTATTCAGGATCGTTTCCAAATTTCCTGTACTATAGCATAAGAATGGTCCCCAACTGACCTCTCCAAGATTGTATGCATACAGTAGTCCACTTTCTGTCCATCCAAGACATTGAAACGCTGCGGCTGACAGGTCTCATAAGATGTGTAGAGGAATTCCACACAGATTCCGTCCTTGAATGAGAGAGCGAAGTTTCCGCGCTTAATCCTCCATGTCATGATCATTCTGTCATTACGACGACAGTTGACTTCTGCGGCGAGAAGACGTCTGAATAATTTACATTTTCTGATTTTTGAAAATATTTCTTGAAATTACAACAGGCAATTAACTTTCAGAACCGAGATAGCAAAATTGATCGCATGTTCACAGCAAATGATTGCATACATACCTGCTGTAGGAAGTCTTCGGACAACAATCGATTACGTCCCTGAGTCTACTGCAAGTCATTCGAAGCGCGTTCACATCAAGAGCGCAGAGGTTGGAGATGCACTTGAGGAGAGCCTTCAGGGGAAGGTCGGAAAATGAGAGCTGAGCTACCATTGTCGATTCTGTAAGAAGGTTATTCTCATGATTAATTAGAAACAAAGTAACTCCCCTTGAAGACATCATAACACAACTAGTTACAGAATACTATTTGAAATTCGTAAAAATTAGATTACTAGTGCAATGTCCGAAATAAAATAATCGAAATGAAGAAACGGAACGAGTACATTGTCAAGAGCGCTGAATTTTGATGAAGCGACCCTATTAAGAGGAACCGCGTTTCCCATTTCATCTATTCCTCGACTCGATTCCCGGTACAGCCTAGGGGCCAGTAGCATAGAAACTACGATTATACGGTGCACGTTAAGGAGGTCACGGAACTGCTCAACGGCTGATTGAGATTGATCTTTTTGACCTCACAACATGCAATATAACGCAGTACAACAAGATCAACTGTTTATCAATTATGGAATTTTAAAGACTCGAAAGCGTCAGTCTTTTGTCTTTTTTGGAAACTAATAGTGTTGTACCAAATGTCAAGCAAAAACAACTCAATTTGTGAGAAAAAGTGCATTACCAAATAACAGTGCCAAGATAAGCTAGCGATTTTTTGTTGGTGAATTTTTGACAGAAACAAAGTACATTAAATAAGAAGAAAACGATAAATGGCTTTGAAGTAATTCATCTCTCTTCTTTCTCCTGCTCTTACCTTAAGAATCATTCGTTGGAGAAAGAGAATGTTTAATCGCAAGTTGTTGTTGGGTAAATAAATTCTGAATTCATAAGCGGGCGAGATCGCGCGTCGTTCTTCGTTTGCGAGCGGCTCGCCATTTTCCTGCTTCTTGCGGATCATGCTGTAATATTTTTTATTTGTTGTTGGACTCCCGTAGCGATTGTTCGTGGGTACGGTACATTAGAGATGAAATAACTCACAAGGCGAGGGAGCGAACTTTCTCAGCGATCTCTTCTGATGGACGCGCGGCATGAATGCACCTCAGCTTGTCGAGAGGCGCTGAAAATTAGCGAATGTAGATGATTTCACATTTTCTTCACTATGTATATATAATTATCATCTGTCCACATGAATAGAAGAAAATACACCTAAGTCAGCTGGTTTTGCACGAAAACAGGAAAAGTTCAACTCTTCCTTCGCCCAAATATGCACTTTGAATTGTTGATTCGAAGCAGACGAGACAGAACCGACATGGGGAATATGAAATTTCATCTATAAGTGCAGTAGATGAAAAGTGAAGGGAAATCAGTATTTCGAAATCAGTTGAAATGTACATTTCATTTCGACTAATCCACCCAGATCGATTGTCCATCAAACGCAGAGAAAAGTAAAAGTGAAATTTAAATAATTTGGAAGTGTAACTTTTCATCACATTTATACCAAGACCAGTTTATACCGAGTAGTGTGAGAGTCACAAGACTCGAGTGGGGGAATGGGGGATTAGAGGGAGGGCAGCCCGTCGTCGCTAGCCATTGAGTCAGTCGCCACTGTAATGATTGTGGTCAGAGATTTAATTTTCCGCTTACGGTACCCGTATGTAGCTGTTCCTGATCGACGCTTCGTCTTCCCAGTCCCAGGCCGAAGTCATGCTGATGCCCTGCGCGTTGCACACCTGAAAGTTGTGTTGTTTAACCGATTGCGTGAATTTGAATGTTGATTTACCTCCTCGATCTTGATACTGTATATCTGCTCAGTTTCTCTTTATCTTCATTTTGAAGTTATGATGATTTACGCATGAATGGTGCCCACCGGTGGACGGGGCTCAAATATGTGAACAAACCATTTTCGATATCGGTGGTACGGAAATTCAAGGCTAGCTAGTGGGCGTTGGTATGACGTAGACAAATGGCAAAAAATTAGCGAAGACCTAGCTACATTTTGAATTTTCTTGACCGCCCCTCCTCGACCCTTGCACAAAATGCGTCTTAACTATGATCGCCATTCATGGAAATGGGAAAGAGATTCAGCAAAATTTTACATTTTAAACTGTATTTTCAACAAAAATGAAAATTTATGGACATTTGAAAAAGGATTTTATAGAAGAGTGGCTGGCGGTTCGAATGGAAAAAAGAACGTCGAAAAATATTGAAAATGAACCGAGTTATTGATCAGCAAACCTGGACGCCGAAAAACAGATTTCCCAAAAAATTATAAGCCATGCAATTCAAAAATTGGGGGGAGCTATGAGCTCATCGGTCTGTCAGTAACTTCTATACTTCCAAGTATTATAATCCACTACATTTGAGCCCGGTCGAAGCAACTTGACAAAAGGGTCCGGTCTTCTGTTTACTGCGTCTTAATGCATTTTAAGAGAAAAAATCTGTAACCTTCACCGAAGGTCGGACACGGAAATTCAAAATGTAGCTGGGGTCTTGAAACTTGGTGGATTTGTACCCCTAGTGTCCACAGAATTGGTAAACGGCTCCCGGCCTAATTGCCGGTTCTGGATCCGGAGATAGGCCGAAAATTCGGAAAATAATAACTTCGTTCAAAGTGAAGCTACTGCGCTGGGAGTTCGATATTCTTGATCCTCGCGACGAGACCTTCAAAAAAGGTCCCCGCAACCATCTTCGTATCTCAACATCTAAGTCGGCTTTCTGAGTACCATTTTTGAATAATCAACAATCGCGACCCCTCAAGGCTACCACGTAAGAACCACATGACGCTTATAACGTTCCATAGTCACTGGGTATACCTAAGGACTATGTCTCATATGAGGCCGGTCGTGTAAGGATCAACCGCGAATGCACTAGAGGGCGGCAAAGTCGAAAAATTAAGCTTATTTTGAAATTTACCCACCGATGTAGTTTCATGTGCTGATTACAAAAATGTATATGACATGTCACAGAAAATTTTTTGACTCGA
>JACMIF010004515.1:0-11527 GCA_014805445.1 Diplogasteroides magnus | reverse complement strand
GAAATTGTGTATGAAAAAGGACATTCGCGCTAGGGACGATGGAAAAGTGGACGCCGAGAGAAAACAAGAGGGTTTCTTGGAATAGAGAGAACACAGAAGAGCACGAGCATGGGAGAATAACAACTATCGAGCGGCGGGAGAAAATTCGATGGCCAACAGCGAGAGAAATTCGCGAGATACTCAAGAGTAAGAGAACACACTGAATGAGAGAAACTATCTCTGCGGGCGAGGGAGTCTTCGGCAGGAGACAACATAGAATGGGAGACAGGGGCAATTGCCAGAGAAAGGCACTCTCGCAACGAAAAATGTGTAAATACTTAAACGCGATTACCGAAGGAAAAAACCCTGAAAAAGAAAACAACAAAGCTGAAGTTGGCAAGGTGTTTATTCCCATAGAGAACACCTTGAAGTACTAGTTGGGCCCAATGTTGCCTAACTTGCCAGATCGGACGGCAAGGGTTGGGAGGGTAGGGGGAGGGAAGCAATGGAGAGGGAGCGCGCGCAAAAAACGACTAAATCCAAGAAATGAGCAAAATCTCCTTACTGTGGAGCAAAATTGTCACCTCCGATTTGGCTGATTTTGACATATATGGGGTAATCGTGAGCGTAGATTCCAAAAATGGTGAGATCTCAGCGTCGTTAGTGCAAAAATTTTACACGACGGCCATTAGAAAAATTAAAAGGACTGAAAATGGGCTTCAAAATGAAGTTACAGGTCTCATTTTAATATGGTAATATGCCCTATGGATGCAAATTCGAATGCCACATCAAATTTACAGATCGGATTTTTCACTAATTTTTGACGTATTTTCGGTTTTATTTCGTGCCCTGAGGCAACGAAAAATTTTCATGTCAAATGGACCTCAGATTCGTGATCTATGGGGTCGATTTACCCTAACACCGAATTTTCAGCCCATTCTGAGACCAAAAGTTGAGAAACTGTGCACAGGAGAGGCCTAAGAGGTCCACTCTTACAGAAGATGTCTTTTAGGTAGGGTCGTAAATGGGGCTATATTGACAGCCGTCAAGACTAGTAGTGAATTCGAGGTGAAAACACGACTGGGCAATTATTGACACAGACATAAAAATGATGCAAATTTTGACCGGCCGTCAATATAGTCCCATATACGACACCCTACTATTAGGGGTTTAAAATCGGTAAATTTGTCGTCATTCTTCTCCACAGAGCGGTTGTTTCTTAGTGAGAGATATATCCGCGCGGCGGAGAAGAATGACAACAAAATTACCGATTTTGAATTGTCAACTTATGTCAGACATTGTATGAAGTAACGTATGGTCTTATGAAGGCGTACTGCACAAGTAGAAACAGATGATACTCACCACAAATATTTTAGCACGAGCATTGATCATTGCACTTAGTAATAGAAATGAAAGGAGGACGGTTGCAGCAGAAAGCGCGCAATGAAAACAGACGAATGAAATATACACAGCAGAACTGAAGAATGGTGGAATCTGAATGAAAAATACCATTGACATCTATACTTCTATTCAACAATACCTCAAGAGAAACGCCCATAATAAGAGTTCGTCTGACTGAAAATATGAAAATTAATTTTTTATGTGGTTGTCATGTGCAATAGGAACATACTTTCGTAAAACACCATGGTGAAGACAGAGACGGGGTGGATGAAATAAACTGCTATTTCTACGCAGTCTGAAGTCGCTCGCAGGCGATATCATACCTAGAACACCTGTCTTAATCAAAATTTCTCGTGAAAGATCACGTGTCTTATATATATTGACCACGGCCTCTTGGACACAATGGTGAGTGTCCTGATGGTATTTCATTCCTTTTTAAATTCTGTCCAAAAGTTTCAGTTATTAGATGATCACATGTTGATAATGTGCTGCTCAATGGCAATCATCTGATCCTCTCCTACTATTATTAGGTTGGCAGCTAAGTCTTTGAACATTCCATCTTCATCTTACAATTCAATATCAATATTTCGAATCAATTACACGTATGCGCCATCATTATCATTGACCTTCTCCCATTTCACCGAGAGCTTGTGGAACTGCAGGAGGGCTATCGATCTATCTCTTTCGTTATATTCTTTTTTTCCTGAAACTCTTTTTGAAAATTTTTTGAAAATCGCACTTCCCATACATTCTGAAGTGCATCACTGAAACGAATGAAGATTGCTCAATGTGTATATGCGCAATGTAACACCCAGGTAGCATACTATCACAATCCATTTGGTATTTTCATAGGGAATCTCTGGACGCTCTTGGAAAAATATGTAATCAAAATATGTAGAATACTGTCAGTTGCACTGATAGTCACTTCTATAACTTTAACATAAAAATTTTGTTTCAGCCTCAAGGAGCAAAGCTATCAGATGTCTATGGCATCGATAATAATTTAGGGAAGCACAAGTGTACGATCCGTATTTGAGCTGGTGCCTGCACTGAGAATGAACTTACTTAGTAACAATGCTACTTGAGAGAGTTACTTAGTAACTGTGTTACTTATTCGGCTCAAGTTACTTAGTATTAAGTAACATCATGTTACTTACTACAAGTAACCATGTTACTTACTCGGCCTCTCCGAAGAAGGTGTAGATACTCAGGCAAGATGTTGCCTTTGGCTGCGTAGCCATCCATTTAAATTTCAATGTACATTTATCATGCATGTTACATAACCTGGCTTTATTTAATTTGTTCTGATGTTTGTTGACAATTGTTTTTAAATAGTCAGTTAGCAATAGAAAACAGCATCCGCAATTTGCACATTTTCCGCGCGCTTCGTGACGCGGCCGCGGTTCATTTTATGTTGAATTGGTGAAAGTGCCGATTTTTCGAGGCAGTCCACTGTTATCTCAGTTACCGTTAGAGATACGGTCTTGCACCCCGAGAAGCATAATGATCAGAAAAAATTTGCTGCAATGAGTACTTTGCCAGCCCTCTACGATTTTTTTGAAGCGAGTTATGATCGATTCATTTTTCTCCATTTCCATGACGAAATTCATCATAAAACGATTGCGAATTTTTTCAGACCAAATCAGTACACGACGTTTATTGGGGTGCCCATACCTACTTCCAGGAAAAAAATCAGAATTTAATTCGAAAGTTTGCCACCCGGTTCCGCCCTTCCTTGAGGTGAAAAAATAATGCTTCTTAATTATAATTTATCGCAGGCCGCTATTTCGCTATGGTTCATGCGTGAAGCTATGAGAGCCAGAGGGCGGAATGCCAATCGTGGATCCAAGAACAATAACAACAGTAACAGTTTCCATCGCAAAGAAGAAGTTCGTCATTGAAGACAAATAAATCATTTTCGATCCTCTTCAAAGAACTTGTTTTCGTGAATATCATCATGAGATTTCACCGAAATGAAATCCTTAGAATGACGAATCATTCCCCAATGTACATTTGTTTTTGAATTGTATTCATGACGGCATAAGAGATGATAATGAATAAATACGCGTAAGAACCAGGAACAATGTATGCGGAAGCGATGGTGTTTTTCCAGTTTTTCATGGATGAATTAATAAATAGCTGATCACGTACGCATTAGAAGAAACAACAGGCGTTGATTCATCCGTTGGCTGCATATCGATGACTTGCTTGAAGATCCAAACATTTAGGTCGAGAACACAATTTTCGGGAATTTTTTAGTATCATTTCATCAATCGATATAAATTCATGACTTACCCCGGCGCCATCGTATTCACTGACATAATTCAAGATAATAGTTGTTCTTTGTTTCTGTCCCTCATCGTTTACTCACTTCATCGGCGCGCTGTTATTGCTCAAAGCAGCTTTAACTTTTTTGTAGCTATATTTTTGTCATTCGCTTTTGTACCTATTCGTACTAACCAAGCTATTGTCAACAAAGTCATGTTCCTTTACATAGTCTATGTGAAAACAATCCCAAAGCGCGGGCGGAATCAGAGAATCCAAGAAACAACACAAAATAAGAGAGCAGTCGGTAAAAAAACTTAACGATCGTACAAAGTATATCAGTATATTTTGTTATTCACTGAGATTACACTTATTATTTATCCTAACGAATTGTCAGACCGAAGCATAGAAACAAGGAAATAGCTCTCAAAAATTAGAGCTTTGGTTCGGCTGGAATGCAAAATAACATTTGGTATTTGCTGATAAAAACGCGATATCTTCCGCAGTCAGACCGTATAAAACTTAGTATGTTAACACAGTGTAGACCACTAGACCTCTTTCATGTTTGTGCTTCAATTTAGTTGCTCATTATATTGCTCACTGATCAGCCAATGTTTTTTGATTGGCTAAACAGAGAATTAAGTTACTCAAACGCAATAATCTTCAAAGTACTGTCGATAATTGAGCTCGTTTTCATCGTTAACGTTCCGATTGCAAGTAGTCTTGTGCTACATCATATACCAGAAATCGTTTCGAACAAGTCGACAATAAACATGCGATAATAGCCCCTGGGGAGGTCTACCATTTTTTGTTGTCAATTACATTTCAGCATCCATTCGCATGACGAGCTCGCTGAGAATTTGTGTTGAATACGCTCTAATAACCGAGGGCGTCCTTGCCCTGCTCCTCAATGTCATTCTACTAATTGCTAATGCTAATGCGCAAACGCGCTTCTCGTGGCAACCATATCGGTTTTGCATCTCGGTCGCCGCGGTCAATGGACTTCTTTTCAGCATCGTGACCCTATTCGGACTTTGGGTAAGGCTTTTTTCCCGAATAAACCAGTCCGCCAAAAAACTTAAAGTGTCTCTGTGAGCGCCAAACTGCTAATTTGTAATTGATCTTTCCGTACCCACTGGACGGCCTTATCCGTGAAGAAAAATCCGCTTTTCCTTAATAATGAGGATTTTTGTGATTAAAATGTTCAGATATAGCGATTATTATGAAGCCGTGCATTTAGCGAGCGCCTATTGCAGGTCTACATCATGGTGGACGACTACTTCGTTATTGTCTGGTATGGTCCCGCCATCTTCTTTCCCCATTGGGTACAAGCTGCAACTGCCAATGCCGGTGCTTTTCTCTGTTTCACCACGTGGCAGGTGCTGCCGGCCGCGTGCATATTGCAGTATCTAACTCTGTGCAGGTAAGAGCAATCGCGCGTGCCAGAAATATAATAGGCACGGGAGTATATGATTCACTCAAAAATCAGACTTTCAAAACCTTGTCAGAGGTCTGTATTGATAACTTTACTTATTACACAATCTATTATTGATCAGTGAAGGCCATTTTTTGTAGACCACCGATGAGGGATGCCAAGCGTCTGGCCATATCCTAACCTTTTTTTCTTATATAATTTATTTTAGTTTATTTATTTTAGCCCTTTAACAATTATGTAATGCCCACTGACGAGATGTTGACACTGCTAATCGCGGCCGTTGTTCCTGTACAAGAATTGGACGAAAACGTGGACATTTTCGTCGTGTCAGGAATGCCGATATTGGCGGAATCGAGAAATGTGAGTGATAACAGACATTTTGCCAACTCGTTGCATTTGTTTTCACGTTTTACACATAATGAAACCGATATCCACTGAAAAATTGTTGTTGCATTTACATGAGTATTTTCCATCTGCAAGCACCGAGTTGCCGCCCCAATATGCATCACTGATATATTATACGTCGCATACGTAACACGAAATATTATTGTAGGTAATATACAATAGCAATGACCACATGCGCCATAAGCGCGTTACGGGGTGCACATTTACAGTATTTTCTACCATGTACCATGTTGATATTCGAAGTTGCGAAAATGACGCTCATTTTCAGGAAAACCGTTCGGGCTTAAAACTGACGATACTCGGCATCCTGCCATCGTTCCTGTTGGCGTATGGGGCATTTCTGTGGACGACTTCGAAAATTCGCAAGGAACTGGCTTGCAGTGGCATTCACCTGAGCACCAGAACAATAGGAATGCAACGGCGATTCGCGCGAATGCAATTGCTCCAGGTAAATACTATTATTATTTATACCCTGTTAACGGCTCGGTAATATGCATCAGTCTCATGATCCAGGGCGGCTTTTCGAAATCGCGCGAAAGCCGAAGCAATTCTACACAACATATATTTTTAAGAAAAAAAATGAAATGGACCCTCTTTGGGAAAATCGAGGTCAAAGTTGTCTGACCACCCTCATTTTGGGAGTAGATCTGGTTTGTTCCAGCGAAACTTGTGTTCTTCGCAAGCGCAGCTGTAAGACCAAGTTTTTCTTGCTACACCCGATGTTGGGTGTTGACAGTGCTGTATGCCACTTTGATCCCGGGACTTCATTTTTCGCACTTCGGACCATGGTCATGGTGAAAATGAGAAACCAACTTTTTGTCTCCGAATGGGTTAAAAACTTGGTTTTAGGGTAAATCGACCCCGTAGATCACGAATCCGAGGCTGGTTTGACATGAAAAAATTCGTTGCCTCAGGGCATGAAAAATTGGGAAATTTTTTTTAAAATTTTCATGCCCTGAGCCAACGAAATTTTTTCATGTCAAACCGACCTCGGATTCGTGATCTACGGGTTCGTGATTCTAAACTACATTGGAGAAGTTTCGTACGACGTATCGGACGTCGTCAACGTCGAGATCACGGTCACTTCCTCGATTTCGAAAGTCCGTCGAGACATCTACATGGAATCTTCAGAGCGTCATTCTATGATCATCTGGAAGGCTCCTGATTTTTTTCAAATTTGTTGGGAATCTCTCTGACGTATCAGACACCGTCAACGTCGAGGAGAGGGGTGGGGAACATGCCTGTGCTTTTGCCGCTTGCCGATTTGCCGAATTTGCCGACCTTTGTCGGCAAAATTTTTGCCAACATAGGTCGGCAAATTCGGCAAATTGGCAAACGGCAAAAGGTCGTTGACGGCCTTCTGCGGCACCGTAGAGTGAAATGGATGTTTTTGCCCCGAAAATAAATGATTACGATAAAAATTCAATTGCAAAAAAATGACCTATGAAAACAAGCAAAGAAAAAATTTGCCGAATTTGCCGAATTTGCCGAAATTTGCTGTTTTTCCGGCAAATTTTGCCGTTTTACATAAAAAGTTTTTGCCGCCCAGGCCTGGTAGGGAAGGTATCACAGGCATACAACGGTGTTTTGTCATGAAATTTTTGAATTTTTTCGTGTACCCGGAGGGAATGGAAATTTTTCGACACAAACGGACCTTTGATTCGTATTTTTCAGGGTCGGGAAAACACGTTTTCAGAAATATCGGACACCAAAAATTTGAGATCCTGTGCAAAAGACGGGTCTACCCTTACAAACGATCTCTGTTACCATCAGCATTTGGCGTCCTATGGGGATCACAGTGCGCAGAGTCTGCATGCAAGAAAAAAAGTAAAAATTGCCTTTAACCAATTTTTCAGGGGAATTGGTCAAAAGTGATGAATTCACTCGTTGTTTGGCAGCTGTTTTGTGACGCGGTTTAGCTTTTTTCTAAACTGATATTACTCTCTTTGGAACTCAGCCAAGTTTAGAAAGTTCTAGTGAATTGGCTGAAAGCGTGATTTGATGCATTTTTGGTTTTGAACTGCATATCTGACAATTGGCTCATCTTTTGAGCATTGTGTTTATTTTGTGACTTAGCGGTGGTGTTGAATGAAAACAGAAGCATGAACTCGTACTCCATGACTGTGAAACGGTAATTTCTGTCGTGAATGGTGCGCAAATTTCCATGGTTCTTTTGTCTTTCACGTCTTCTTGACAAGTTGCAAGCAGAATAGCCGACTCGTGGATCAGTTATAATATTTTTTCGCTCCTAACCGGTGTAACAATATCTACCACTCGCTGCCTTCCTTCACTATACAATACAATGCAATATCTATCCGTATCAGAGCATACGCGGAGGGGATCCTTCACAGTCAAGAGTTATGTCCTTATCGGTGATCCGTGCATTCTTGGTTTCTGCCGCTTCTATCATGTGCACAATGATCATTGAAGGATGAAACTAGGAAATCAAAAAAGGATACATTCACGACCGACATCGTTCGCTTTAAATAACAAAAGCACTTTTCACTACCAACTACGCAAATACCTGTAATTAGTAAAAGTTGTTGTTTTTCAGTCGCATAAGGACTTACAATGAACCGAAGATATGTGGAAGCTTTGACGAATTTCATTTCCGTTGATATATTTGCATACCATAAAATGTTTATCTTTAAATTACTCCTGCACGCAAAAAATTACCCTTTTGAAAAAATCTCATTTTCAGAATTTTGATGGCGCCAATTTCATGTTATCGAAAGTAAAAATGTCCAAAAGTCTTTCCCTTGTCTCACAATGCGGGTTTTTGGACCGGATATGACGGATTCATTCCACATGTGTATCTTTCGAGAGCACTTGGGGGGAAACCAAAAATCCATTATCAACTTTTTACTGCAGCCCTCTCCTTTTCGAGAAAAATTTTTTCTAAGGCTCGAAAATGTCTAAATTTGCTATGTTTGGAATTTTCTACAGCAAGAAGCAGGCTTCACTGAGGGACGTGCATACCCGCAATGGAGAGTACTTAAATAGTACATTGCACATGATTTTTACCAGACTTGCTGGTTGAGGCATAAAAAAGGGGGGAATTTTCAAGTGTGTCACACATATAAGTATGGTGACACTTCGTTTTTTGGCCATAACTTTGTTTAAAATGGTTGAATCTCCATGAAATTTTTTTTGGGAGTTCCCGATGGATACTACTACAAAATATGAAAATTAAGTGGACCGGAGGTACATGGAGCCGCGATACATGGGGGCAGAACCGAAATGGAGGCAGAAAGTTCTGGCATTTTGTCCTGAGGTAAGATACACGTATCAGGGTAAAATATTAGGGTAGATACTACCGACATCGAAAAAGTGCCCCTAAAACGGCCTCCCCAGAAACTCTATTTTTGTTAGATGAAGAGTTAGGCTTTTGAAATTCTCAGTGAAGTTGCCCGACTACCACAGCATAATTATCAGCTACATAAGTAATCATTTTTCCTTCCCCTTGTCCAGGGCGGTTGGAAAAGTGCAAAAATGGGCCAAGTTTGTGAATTTTTCCTGCAATGGAGATGCGACCTAAAATTCGAGTCTAAATTGTTTTGAAGTCTGGACTACCTTCGGTAAAAAGTTAATTTGATTTTTAAAGATTTTTAGGACCCCTCACGGCAAAATAGCAATGTTTTGAATACCCACATGAGCTTCTCCGAACGGAGGGGAAGCGGTCACTCGAGTTATAGGGTCGTCCAATTCAGCGGAAATCAGTTATGCGGACATGTATTACCAAAAAAAATCATGGAGATTCGATAACTTTTGAGCAAACTTATGGCCAAAACGATAAGTGTGCCAATACTTTTTCACAGTAGTGTATATCGACCCTTCTTAAATGCTCATTTCAGTTTGTTCTTCAGTCCAACTTCGCTCAACGACACAGAGTATCCAGAAAGTATTTCTGTGTGAGTTGAAGATCTCAGATATGGGACATGAAATATTCGTAGATTGATGAAGAAGTATACAGAAAAGTACAATGCACTCACCAGAGCTATTCTGCGAAATGCACAGTTTACCGACTTTGAATTTCACGCGGCTTTCATTTTGCTTACGTGGAGTTTCGGTGAGCATTTGCTTATATACATTCATTTATTGATTATCAAAAATATTTTCAGACCTAGCACCTTGGGTGCCTGAGGATGTGGTCGAAATTGGTGATCGAATCAAAGTGACGGTTTTCAAGGAGTTGAGCAAATGAGTTATGGTTCACAATACTGTAATAGCTACAATTTTTCTTCAGATATTATAGGAACGAATTGAAGTGTGACATTGCCTTTCGACTTGGGCAACTCATGCTATTTGTTCATGCAATGCAGGTTCAGTGCTTCTGGCGATCTATCTTTCACAAGATATTGTAGAATGTTTCATCCATAATGAAGGAGGAAGTTCAAACTTACGTACTCCTCGGTACATTGAAGGACGACGAACCTGTCGTTCGGATGATATTAGGATAAGGAAATTCATTCTCATTTTCAAATTAACGCGTGTTCTATGGGAGAAATTCTAAGAGAAGTATGAGAGAAGTTAAGGTTGTCAGTTTTACTACCGCAAAATACGAACAATTTTATACGTATTATACAATGATTTGTCCGTGAGACGTCGTACAATTTTTGTACGTAGTCAAAGTTGTACGTACATAATTGTACGAAACCGCGATCGTACAGTCATTGTGCATAATGAACAACGATCGCACAACAAATAACTGCTCCACGATAAAGAATGCATGTGGTGCGGTTCTGTGAAATCGCTCATTCTTTGGAATTTTCTGTCTTTCAAGAAAATCACAACCTAGTTGATGAAAATGCCGATTTTTCGAGGACGACCTGCATTATCTCCGTTGCCTTTACAGGTAAGGTCTTGCACCAGGAAAGTAAAATGTTCAGCAGAAAATTTGCCGAAGAATGAGCATTTTGCTAGCCCTCTAACGCTAAAATGAGTTTGAAGCGAGATATGCTCGATCAAACATCATCACGAAATTCATCTATGAAACGATTGCGAAATTTATCTGACCAAATCGAGACAGGACATTCATTAGGGTGCTGCCCATTGGCATTACTTCCAGGAAAAAAATCAGAATTTAATTCGAAAGTTTCCCACCCGGTTCCGTCAAGCTAAACTTGAGCTGAAAAAAATAATGTCTCTTAATCAGGCATTTCGGCTCAGGACCACTTTAATTTGCGCGCGAACTTTGCTGGAGCGGGTGGCGTTAACGTTCAACAACTAATGCATTGCGAACTCCTTTTGCATCAGACTGTGACTCGAAGCTTTGACCTGGCACCTCCCAAGTCAGAAACTTGGGCATTTCTGAAAGCGCTTCGATTTCAGAAAACGGACTGGAAGGCAATCGTGACAGCCACAGCAGTAACACTCTTCTCCTCAGTAGAGACAAACATAGTCAGTGTCAACGAGTGGCAGTATCTGCAAGAGGTGCGCTCTATACGGATTAGTGTTTCTAAACCGGTAATTTTATGCATTCCTCATTCGTCTAATTCCCTCGGAGCGGTCGTCTCTCACATGAGAGAGACAACTGCTCCGCTGAGATTAGACGAATGACAATTGCACTTTCTCGCATAAAATTACCGGTTTAGAAACACTAATACGGATTGACGCTAGGTCCACCATGGCGCCGACAAGCTCATGCCTGTTTCTTGATTGTGGTTGAAATTTAAATCTATGTCCCCTTGCTAATAGCGCAAAAACTTCATATTTATAGGGAATTGTTTCAGATCGATCAAGACACTCCCTTCTCTTTCGTTGGTGTCATCAATTCACTCACTAAAGTGGGCCACGCCCTCTTTGTCTTCTTCTTCGCAATTTGGGCATCCCGATGGCACGTGCATAAGTGGGAACAACTGTCATCATTAGTGATCGAAATATGGAAAATAAGTGCAACAAACTTCTCTGCCCTCAACCCGAGCTGTTATCTATGATGAGCGCGAGAGAATGTATCACCAATGCACAGAAACAAAAGCGTTGCACTTTATTTCCATAAAAAGGGTCATTATCCCGAGGAAGAGTCTTTCTACAGAGCCCCAC